>PVLA01006059.1:0-132142 GCA_004027455.1 Hydrochoerus hydrochaeris | reverse complement strand
TTCTTTCTTTCTTTCTTTCTTTCTTTCTTTCTTTCTTTCTTTCCTTCTCTTTCTTCTTTCATACTAGGAATAGAACTCATGACTTCTTGTTTGCCAGGCAGGTTCTATGTTGCTGAGATATATCCCTGGCTGTTTCCATTTTCTTAAGAAACATTAGTATTGTTCCAAGCATTGTCAGTCAGATAAAACCATTATAACCAGGGAAATGGCAAACCCTGATACTTGCAGAAAAGATCATCTTTGGCTTTTATGGAGTAAAAAGGTGGTAGGCAGAGATGTTAATAACAATATCTGGCAAACTGTATGGCAGGGCTCTGACCAACCACACGGTTACTGTGCTGTGCTCCCACCATCCTGACTGCAGACTGGGAGTTTACCTGGCGAACGTAGTGGAAATGGAGGAAGGTTAGACACTGGAAGCTTTGGGTGTCTAGTGCATGAGCTGTCCAAACTGGAGCTATCACCTTGGTTTAGCAATTGTGTACTTTACAGGCTCCTGAATTGCATCCAATCCCAAATTATTTTTACTGGTTCTAAAACAAAGCTTGAGTCTAAAATCAGAGGCCAGTATTAAAATTCTCTTTTTTCTCAACTCAGTAGGAAAATAGAAGAATCATTGTGCCATTGAGGACAAGGAAAACAAAAACAAATGCTGTATTTCTTTTTAAAAAGGCAAATGTTTAAGGAAGTAAGACATTAATATCACATGTGTTATTCTGAGGATATTAGAAGAAGAAAATATCACAAGTATGTAGACACTCGTTTTTAATGTTAATTATCTGTATTTGTTAAAACAAAGTGAATATCCTAAGTATAAAGTTCACTGATGATACATTTTAGACTGCTGTTTCCTGCTTAGCTCATCTCTAATACAAAAGCAGCACCAGTCACCACAGTAACTTGCCTTTGACCACAAGTGAAGAATTAAGTTTTGTTTCCTAGACAAAGTGTAAGGGCCAAGAATATTTGCTTTTTTTCTGTTCATGCATAACATCTTGGGAATGACCAATGACACCTTTCTACTGAGAAAGAGAACTTTTCGTGGTGGTGAACACGGGTTCAGTTGATTACTCACATTACTAATATCTTTTATTTTACACTCTACACAAGGAAAAAAGTGTTGCATGCAAAACCACAACCTCAGCTGTCAGTGGAAATGATAGTTAATGGCACCTAGCTGCTATACTGGGGCCAATTCTTGGTAGGAGGATTTTCTTGAATGTGGTTTCCAAATCAATGAACAAGAGTGTGTTATGGCAAAACTTATATGATCCCTCTGCTTATCTCACTTAAAAATAAATGGATTTTTTAGAACAATCTGGTTATAAATTGTACAAACATCCATAAAAATTAAAATCAAACTCAAAAAAGGCACTCTATATAAAATCAGTTTGTGCTTTCTAAAAATTGTTGCAAATACTGCTTCCGTTTATGCTGGGAATTACTTTGGACCTCTAAGTATCAATTTAGAATTCCAAAAGCCTATACTATATTAGAGTTGTGGTTATCAAAATAGCCAAGGCAACTCATGAGAAATACTAGCATTTAGTTGAGTGTTTTCCAGAAAAAGCTAGATTTATCAAAGTTTCTGAAATTTTACAAACACCAGTGAAACAAAGTATGTTTAAGAAAAAATTATGGTTTTCTGTTATTATATTTACACTTTTTTATTAAAATCTGGAGAATATTTAGTATAATTTATAGTCTTTAAGAAGGTGCTAGATGATTCAATTGTATTTTTATATAAAAATGAATAAATTCAAAAATAAATAAATAAATTCACTTGTATTTTTACAGTTTTTCAAAAGATACTGAGAGTATTGTGATGGTAAAGTCTACATGAATTATTTTAGGATATTTTGCTTCAGAGACATAAAACCAAATGCAAAAAAAAAAAACCCTATCATTTTGTAACGTGAATTTCTTAGTGCTGCCAGTGAAGTAGCTATCAATAATAGTGCTGCAAACCCAAATTTTAGGCAGGTTGTGATGTTTTAAAGCAAGTTTTGCTTTCCATTAACATTTTTCCAAATACTAAGTTAATACTCCTTTGAGTGGCCCAATATGTACGTCTTGGATAATGGTTTTTGAAGGTGAGCAATCTAAGAACTATTACACAGCTTCCCAGGAATAATGGGTCTGCTCTATGTCCTTGAATCTCCGTTTCCTCCTCCCTGAAATGAGCACACTCCGTTCAGAGATTCCTGAGCTCCCTCATAGCTCTGTTACCTCCTATGGGCTGCGAACACAAGGGTCAGTGGGGCACAGTGGCCACTTCTCTCTTCTGTGTGTGGTGTCTCTTTCTTAGGAACCTGTAGTTCTATCTTTTGGCATCCAGGGAGACATAAACATCTTCTTCCACAGGTGATCCAGAAGGAGCCCATAGTGCTGGGAAGTACGACCACTGTACCCTGTGCTTCTTGTTAGCCACAGGTAGGAATGAAGGGAGGACTCAAAAATGTACTCCTAGAAGAGTCTTTAACATTCACCCATTACCCCCACCTCATGATGCTCTTTAATCCTGTGTTGAAACAGATGCTCCAAGAAGCCCAGGTGACCCCTGAGCTCCAGAAATGAAATTCTATAAAGTCAATGTGTTTCCTTTTCCCTGGCTGCCTCTCCTATCTGTCTCTGACTTCTAAATCCCTTCATTGTGTGGGATTCTATTTTTTTTAACTTTTTCCTTGAAATTCACCTTCTTCTTATGACTGACCTGGTTCCCTTTTAGTTTTCTCTAGATGAGTCTGATCTTTTTCCCTTTTCCTTTTGTATCCCTGGGCATGAGATCATTTAAATGTCCTTCTTGTGCTTCATCAAAATCCATATCATTTATTTTTCCCTACTTTAAAAGTCTCCTTAATTTCTTCCTGCTTTAAATGATCATGTCATCAGACTACATCACCCCCCAGAAGCCTCTAGTGGTCACCACCTACTGATGCTGCAGTCACTCCTCCTCATTCTGAGAGACTTTACCTACTGGTTCACGATCATTTTCTTTAATGTGTAACACCAGCCTGCCCACAAACTCTGATATCCATGTGGATGATGCTTCTCACATACAGATCTCTCAATCACATGCTCTCATCCTGACCTTGTCCTTATCCCAATCAGTTCTTCCCATGAGCAAAACCTAGGATTTGCTTCATAACAATGACTACCTTCATCACCTTATCTCAATTTTATGAATCCTATTCTACAACTTTCAAGTCTGTCCCCTTTAGAATCCACTTTAGCAACTATTTGACTCCAGGGAGACTGACTAATCCTAACATTTTTTCACTCCTTTATGTCCCACATCATCCAGCCTAAATTCAATTGTCTAAAATTTACCTTATCTTTCTTCCTAATCTTCCTGGCAAGATCCTAACCATCCATTCTCCGCTGCTAATCTTGAGCTCTGCATTTAGTGACTGAGTTATAAAGGAGTATTTACTTATTTTTTATAATGTTACCAGAAGTCCAGGTCCTAACACTGCAAGGAACCTTTGGCAAACTTTGAATCTTGTGTTTTTGAGGAAGGAGTTCAAACAAGACACACAGGCTATTGTATATAGGTAGAGTTTATCACAAAATGAAAGATTTCCAGAGCAAAGGAGAAAGAACACTTTGAAGTGTGCAGGTGGGCAGGCGCAAAGATGAAGTTTACACTGAATGAGGTCTCAGGTTGCATTTTACATGGTTTACTGGGTTTTTCAAGAAAATAGTCATCTTCCTCGAAGGTCATTGTTATTTGACAAGGAAAAAAGGTCGTGGTGACCAACTAAGTCTTTGTTTACTCCTTAGGTGGATGATTTCCATTAGCTTGCTTTGAGATCTTGAGGTTTATCTAACCCCTTACTCCTGGTCTGGACACTGTATGAACCCTGACCATATTAACATGCTCAGAGGAGGTCACATTCTCTTAAGCTACAGTTTGAAACCACAAGCTTGTGTAGATTTTTATCTATACCTAATGATTAAAAAAGCAAAGGACAGAAAACATCTCTTCTTTGCTTTTCAAGGATTCCCCCAGCTGTCTATCTCTAGACTTGTGAGGATCTAACTTTCTACCTACCAACAGGACGTAGGTTACAAACTGAAGTTTCCAAGGCAAGACAGTACCAGTGATGATGATGATGATGATAACTATCATAATCAGTAACATCCTACAGTTCACTCTATGCCTGGCAGGGTTCTGAATGCTTTCTAAATATCAACACATTTATTTCTTATGAAACCTTATAAGATAGGTGTTAATTTCTTCTCTACTTTTAAACTGAAGAAAGTAATGCACTGAGAGGGTAAGTAATGTGCTCGGTCATATGATTAACGATGGTGGAACTAGGATCTGGTGTAAGTTCTAGGACAGAGGTGACAAATCTATGGAATATATGTTATTTGTTTTTCTTTTAGGACAAAATATGTTAATATATGCCATTTTTTCTAAACCAAAACCTCAGGATTCAGGTTTAATTGCAACACTGGTACTTTTTGATAAATGAGTAGGTTTTGCATTTCCGTTTGGGTGCTTGTCTCTAAAAGGTTCACCATCACTGTTCTATGGTAAGGGAAAAGATGCTAAACAAGGATTCTCTGTTGCTAACATCTAGGCTCTTAATTGTTATTTTTATACTACCTCCCCTGGTTAGGGTTTAATCATAAAAGTACAGTACATGAATCAAACAAAACAAAACTAAAAAGAAACAAGAGAAGAAAAGGTAGATGAGTTTATGCAGTATGCTAAGTGTGAGCAACGTAGGGAGCCAGCAGTCAGTTACTAAAGCAGCTCCTGGAAGGTGGTTTCTTGGGCTCATCTTTGTGTGTAGTCAGCATGCAGTCACAAGTTCACTGTGCAGACCCCATGATGTCTTCCCTGATGCGACCCATTGTTGGGTGGAACTCAGGCTCTCTGTATAACCCGTTTGGGGGAAAAACTGGGCATGCATATCCTAGTTCTTTCTGTGTTTTTTTCCTCCTGGGAGCAACTGCCTGTGAGGAGAGTGGGCTCTGTTCCCCTCTCCTACGGGTCTGAAGGGACATTTGTCCTTCTATCCTGCCTGGCACCAAGGATTAGGTAAGTTTCGAATCTGGAGGTTCCATTTTAGAATTTCCACTTGCTCACAGATGAGCAATATTCACTAATGTCAACTTTACCATTACAAAGATAATATTTAGCTTGTCCATCTTTTGTCTTAGTTTTCAATTGGCACAAGACCAGAGAGCAAGAAGAGGCATAATATGCATTGGGTATTACAGAGAACTCCAAAATTCACCTACCTTTCTGGAAAAAATAAATCCAGCATTTCCCTGTTAACTTCTGAAAACTTTCTCATAGAAAAACTCAGGAGATTTTTTAAGCCTAAAAAGGTAGTTCCCAATAGAGTAGTCATGCATAGCTGTTTCCTGTGCTGCTCCCTGCTGTTGCTACTGGTGTGGTCTTGCAAGGAGTGATGCATAACTCTGGCTTGATTCTTGTTAGGCCGCGGAAGTAGGTGATTTCAGTCTCCCTGTTACTAGCTGCCCAGGGTGCTCCATCTTTACCTCCAACAGTGCAGCCCTTAATGCTCAACCCTTTCAGGAACTGTACTTGGCCATCTAGTGGGGGCTTCTGCCCCCAGGAGCACTTCTTGGAGGTTGATTTAAGCATCTGTCACTCAACTGCTCAACCACTGTCTTCCACCCATTCCAGGACTTGGGTAGCTTTCCCCTTTTAAGCTATCAAAACACAAAGGGATTGCTACCCTCTTTGTTTTTTTCTTTCTGGCTAATGGCAATATTTGCTTTGCATAAACTCTTTCTGATTTTTTTTCTCATGGACAAAATGGGGATGAAAATAGCACCTAGTTAATAAAATTGTTGCAAGATTAAATGAGTTAATACTAATAACTAGTACAGTAAATGTTTGTTAAATAACTTAACAATGCCTATTATCATTTCTTATTGGAGGACAGGTGATATTTCTATTACTCTGTAAAATGTATTTGGCAGAGGAAACAGGTATAAGTATATGAAGTGTGTGCTGGTTAAAATAATGTCCCACCAAAGTCCATGACTAGCTGGAAGCTATGGATGTGATCTTATGTGAAAAAAAATTATTTCAGATATAAATTAAATTGAGATCATTCTGTTTAGGACACCCTAATTTAATGATTACTACTCTTATAAGAAGATACACACTTTGACCTATGAAGATGGCAGCAGAGAGGGGAGTTATGTTGCCACAGGCTAAAGAATATCAAAAGCTGCCAGCAGCCACTAGAAGCTTGAAGAGTCAATGTAGGATTCTGCCCTAGAGTCTTCAGAGGGAGCATGTTTCTCCTGACCTTTAATTTCAGACTTCTAGCCCATGAAACTGTGAGAGAAGATATTTTTTGTTGTTTTATGCCATGGAATTTATGATAATTTGTTATGACAGTCAAAGGAGAATAATTCAATGATAAAAAGAAAGGTGGTAGTTCTCCCCTTGTTGCAGGGCATATTTCCAAGACCTGAAGAATATGCCTAAACCAAACCCTACAAATGCTGTATTTTCTTTCTACTTGCGCATACAGACTACTCTAGTTTGAATCTGAGGTGTTCCTCAAAGGTCCATCTCTTAAAGCCTTGGTTCCCAGTATGATGCTATTTGAAGGTGGTAGAAACCTTCAAAGATGGGGCCTCATTCACGGTTTTGAGTTCATGCCGGTTGCCTTTAAAAGAGCTAGTGGATGCTGGATGCCTTTTTCTTTTCCTCTTTTTCATGTCCATGCTCTGAGGTAGGCAGTTTTGCTTTACCATGTACTCCTGCTGTGACAGGCTGCTTTCCCACAGGCCCAAAACCAGTGAGGCCAACCCACTGTGGACTGAAGCCATCAGACCTGTGAGCCTTTTCCCTTTACAATTCAGTTATCTCACATATTTGTCATTTCAAAAATAGATATAAAAGTTTGTTATAAATTAGGCACAATAAGAGATTAATAACTAATAATAACTTGCAATAATTCTAAAAATATACTCTAATTAGTTATGTGAATGTGGTCTGTATCAAAATATCTCAACTGTATTTTCACTGTTTCACTTAAAGGTAGCACTTTATGACTATTTTGGAGATATCCAAGGGGTCAGCTCCACTGCTTTTGCACTTGAGGGCCATTAATAAATAAAATAATGGTTACTGAAAAACAAGAACTGTAATGCTGTGACAATTGATCTGATAACTGAGATGGCTACTGATCATAAATAGTGCAGATACGCTAAACAAAGGGATGATTCATATTCTGGGCAAGACAAAGTGGGATGGTGCGAGATGTCTGCACACTACTCAGGATGATGTGTCATTTAAAACTTATGAACTTTTATTCTGGTGTGTTCCATGTAGTATTTTCAGATTGCAGTTGGCTAGGGGTAATGGAAACCATGGAAAATGAAGCCATGGATAAGCAAGAACTATATTAGGAATAAAATATTTGGTAAGCAAGCACTGGAATCTCACTTAATATATTTATTACTCTAACACCATGCCAATTATCAGGCTAAAAATAGCATGAGTGTCATGGTTATGACTCATGTGCCTTATGGCACTTGTACAAAAAGGGAGAGAAAGGAAAGGAAATGAGAAAAGGAATTAAGATATACTTATGTACATGTACCAACTCCAACAAACATGTACTAACAAAAAGACAGCTGGATAAATGGAACAAGATAGAAAATGAAGAAATAACCCCAGGCACATTTATCTATTTAATCTTTGACAAAGGTTCCAAAAACATACACTGGAGGAAAGATAGTCACTTTAATAAGTTGTGCTGGGAAAATTGGCTCTCCACAAGCAGAAGCTTGAATCTAGGCCATATATTTCACTATGAACTAAAGTAAAATCACAATGGATCAAAGTTCTAAATGTTAAAACAGAAACAGTTGTCCAAGCCGTGGCCACCCCAGGGCTAGAACCTTATCAGCGTTTCCTGAGATCTGTGCCATGTTGGAACTTGGGGCTCTGGGAAAACAGGCAGCCAGCTCACCACTCTGGTGGGCGACTGTGAGCCTACCAGTGCGCGGGCTAAGAATCAAACATCCATCTCACCCTCGCAACCCCGCTAGCAAGTGAGAGCCAGAGATCTGAGCATCTGTTGTGAGTTTGACTATATGCAATATAGCAAATAAGGGGAATTTTCTTCTGCCATCTCTTTGAAGGCAAATATTTTTATCTCTGTTTTGCTCTGTTCTGATCAATGGTATTGCTCTATTCAATATTCTGTTTTTATAATTTCGATATTCCTTTGATATTACTCTACCTGATTGAAGGAATAACTATTGTGAAGAAAACCAGATATACTATTGTACTTATTGCTGTTATCCTGGTAACTTGTTGTGAGGTTCTGTACCAATTTCACTGCACTGCCTCAATTGGCTTTGTCCTGTCTGTTCTGCTGCATTTTACTACCTTCAAAATAAATAAAATAAAATAAAATAAATAAAAAATAATAATAAATAAGAAAAATAAAAAAGTAAATAACAACAACAAAACAGATCAGCTAGGTACTGAGCAACCTGAAACACGATATAACTAAACAGATAATGGACATAAAAAACAAAAGGAGGAAAAGAAAGTGCTCTAAAGGATATAACTGCATATATATTTAAGTGCGTAGGATTGATAACCATGTTGCTAAGTTTTTGTTGGGTTGGTGAAAAGAACTGTTTGCAGCCTCACTATTTGAATGTCCACTTTGTATGCTTTAATTTTGTAACTTGAACAACTATATCCAAGAAGACAATATGTGATGTATCAACTAGTGATTTCTTATTATTTATTTTTTTGAAATTCTGTATTATTTCTACCCTTTTTTCTGTTTTGCTTTTTTCTCCTCTCTCTTTAAATAAAATAAAAAAAAACAGAAACAGTTTGCTAGGAGATAAAATAGGTAATGCTCTTGAAGACAAAACTGTAGGCAAAGACTTTCTGAACAGAAGCTCAGTGGTACAAGAAATAGTATCAAGAATCAATAAATGTATCATATCAAATTAAAAATCTTCTGCACAGCAAATGAAATGAACAATGGAGTGAAAACACACTTGCAGAAAAGTTTTTGCCAGATGTTCCTCAGGAGAATAATAGCTACAATATATAAAAAACTAAAAAATTTATGCTACCCCCAAAATAAAAGACCTGATCAAAAAATGGGCAAGTCAAGTGGATAGACACTCCTCAAAAGAAGTAGAAATGGCCAAAAATTGTGTGAAAATATTCAGTATTGCTGGCTATTAGAGAAATGCAAAATAAAACAATGTTAAGGTTCCATCTTATTCCAGAAAAAAATGAGCATCATCAAGAAGTCAAATATTGTAGTAACAAATGCTGGTGAGGTAATGGGGGAAAAGAAACCCTTCTGTATTGTTGGTGGGAATGCAAACTAGCTCAACTATTATGGAAATAAGTATAGAGATTTCTCAGAAACTAAAACTAGAAATTCTATTTGACCCAGGTATTTTTTTTCTAGGTGTTTTCCCCAAAGAGCTAAAGACAGCATATGATATCAATACATGCATAGCCTTGTTTATAGCAGCACAATTTATAATAGCTAAGTCTTGGAAGCAGCTAATACAGTATGTCCATCAACAGATAGATAATGAAAATGTAGGATTTATACAAAATAGGGTACTATTCTGCCATAAAAGGGATAAATTTATGTCATTTGTAGGAAAATGGATGCACTTTGAATTCATAATTTTGAATGAAATAAATCTGATGCACAAGCTTAAATGTTGTGTAGTTTCTCTTAGAATATAATACAGAATATAGAATATAATATATTCTCTATATAATGTATATGATAATATATTCTCATATAATGTAAGTGATTTCTCTATATTATACACACATATATATCATATATAAAATATATATATTTGATAGGATAGCTAGTAGGAAGTAGGGAGATGGACCTTTTTTCAAGTGGTAAGGGAATCAAGATATCAAGAAATAGAGGGTAAAGAGATGAAAAAAGAATTAAGATGTGTCATATGCATACAACAACTCACAAGGAATGTAATCATGTACTGCAAATATGTGCTAATAAAATGAAAACTAAAAAAAGAAGAGATTCAAGCAAGGCCTGAGGATTTAATTTAGTTTCACAGTTCCTGCCTGGTAAGCATGAGGTCCTGAGTTCAATTGCTAGTATACGCACACACAGAGAAAGATTCTAGCAAAACATTATAAAGATCATTTTCATAAATAAAATTTGTCTTCATTCAGCATGACTTCCAGATTCTAAGAACTTAAAATCTTCTGGAAATAATATCTGGAGTAGAAAAGAGAAATGATTGAAAACAGAGATGTAGTAACTTCAATTGGAACAGATCATTAAGTTGGTCATCTGTGCCAAGTTGATAGTCTAAAGTGAATAGAAAATGCTTATATATGCTTTGAGTTATCCTTATTGATCACCTAAAAGTTTTCCCTAGGTGAAAGAGAACCCAGGTGGAGAAATTAGCTGGAGCATTGAGTATTCCAGAAATGACCTCATCAGCTAAGAAAAATGTGAGGAAAAGGAATGCTTGAAAGAGGGGTAAGGAGCATAAAGTAAAGCCTGAGCCTGGGGCAAATGGATTATAGATCTTCAGTGGGCTGGAATCTAGCAGGACTGGGGCTACAAATTGGAGGGGCTAGAGGCTTATGAAAACCATGTCAGTAGCCCTAATGTCAACTGTCGTGTGTGTGTGTGTGTCTGTGTACACCAGTCTGTGGTTATCTACATTCTCTTACAAACTTCAGATTTTATTCATTAGCTATTTACAGTAAATTATACTTAACATTTTTATGTGCTAGGTATGATGATAGGTGTTAGGAATATAAAGGAAATAATAAGACAGTAGTCTTGAAGAACCTTTTATTTCTTGAAGAAAAGAAACATAAACAAAATTGTAACATAATGTGATAAATACAGTGTTAGAGATATATACAATACACTGAGGGAACACAGAGGTTGAAAGTTGTATTTAGCCTGAATGAATCAGAAAAAGGTTCCTGGAACAGGTAAATGTCCAAACTAAGTCCTAAAAGTAGAATTCATTAGCTGATAGATGGTTTATCACAAGCTGGGAAATGAAATCCACTTGGTGTGATACTGGAACCTCAGACGTGAGCAGAGGATGCTGAAAGATGAACAGATGCCAACAGATGATCTCTTGAATTACTTTACAACACTTGTAGTGATGAGTAGCTGTTATATGAGGAAATATATGCTATAATTATATTTATCTTTGAGGGAAAAACTCTCAAAAGTGTACTTGAGAAGACCACAAGCAGAGACCAAGAGCTGATTCAGCAGCTGGCAAGGATTAAGGGAGATAATAAACCTGTTTTCTTTGGGCAGGAGACTAAAGATATTAGATAGTTTAGGAAATCAGATTAGTAGATCTAAGAGACTGAGAAATGAATTTTCTTTCAGTGTATGTGGTAGAGTTTATCTGCCATGGAGAGAGAAAACAGAGGAGGAGGCTTAGGGTAGATTATTTTGGAGGTGATTACAGAACACCCTAACACTGGATGCCTTATTTATTGGTTTATTTACTAAGGTACAATTGTCAGTGTTTACTAAGGTACAATAGAAGGTACTTTAGGTTTTTCATGTACGTCATGAATTAGAGGGAATTAAGAAAATGAGTCAAACACTATAGTACCCATAGTCAGGCAAGCTGCTATAGATAGTATCAGCTGGAAGCAATGAATGATGTTTCTGTAATGACTTGCTTTAAGCAGATGCCATCTCAAGAATCTCCAGGAGACTCCTATGAACCACATCACTAATGTGGAGAATTCTCAGGAAGCTTGCCTAGAAGCTGCTTTGAATCTCACATATACCTTCCTTGTTTAACTACTCACCTATTTAACAAATTTTCATACTTACTTCTGAAACTCCCACAGAGGGTATCAGTCTAACCCACCTGACAATAACACATGGATGCAAAAGAAAGAAAAAGGATATTCTGCAGTTGAAGAGCTCTGGGATGACAAATGTTTTCTGTAAAATGAAAGGTCATGAATCTAAAAGCTCATAGCTTTCATTGGTTTCAATTAGGGAGGTAGATGGGAGTCACAGCAGAGTGCTAGGAAAGAGAAACTTTGCAGGCATTGGCTGTAAGGAGAAACAGAACAATTTTGTACCAGGCACAGAGGCTCTCCAATTGGCAGTGCAATGTATAGTTTGTTTGGAGGCTGGTATTTTTACTTTTGAGTCCCATGGCCTCAGCTGAGATGTTATCTCATGTCTTAGCCTGAAATCTCACAGGCCTTTTCTTGAGTCCCCATTCCAGCCATCAGTGGGGTTGGGGTTGGGGTAATTTTCACTGGTGCTGCAATGAGACATGTAAGCATCTCAACCAGACTTGATTACATTATTTTAGCCAATTAAAGGAGCATCTGTTTCTATATAGCCAGTCTGCATATCTCAGAGAATAGGGTTGAAGTAAAAGTCAGGAAAAATGGAGGCAAAGGTCTTCATTTTTCATGAGAATGAACCTTTATGATCTCTCACACTTGTTATCTGACATTTAGACTTATGATTTGTCTTTTTTTTTTGGTACAGTTCTGCACATCTTGCTGATATAGCCACAATGTCTTGTTTTGGTACAGTACATCTTGTTTACACAGTACTTTAGTTTTTCTTTATTGTACTGTAAAGTATTATAATTTTATGTTCTGTTACATGTTATAGTACTATGTGTGAGATTTATGCAAATTAAAGCTGAGTCATCAAATTGGAGTTTCCTCTATTTCTTTGTGCAGAATATTCTAATGTACATAATGTATACAATTCATCATTTAGTGACCAACTCATTCAACAGCCTAGCTGCAGGAAGGAAATGATCTTTAAATGAAAAATGTCCATACATTACTGCTTCCAGAGTATGGCCTCTCCTCTTTGACTTTTGAATTTTCTGCAACTGTTTTAATTGTTCAGCTCTAACTAAGAAATGTACAGAGAAGAGGATTCTGGGAAATGTAGCCTTGGCTTCACTGTATCACAAAATTTAGAATAATGTGTGGGTTCTGCACACCAGCTAATCTATATATCACTCAGTTCCTACCAAAACTTCTGATTTATGATTCAATTACAGTTGAGTCTCTGCCTGTGGCTGGAGACAGGACAGAAAAATCAGATCTTTTGTATTGTGGGAAGAGAAGTAGGGAAAGATGCAGAAAGAGAAAAAGCAAACTTGCACAGAAAGATGAAAATAAGAAATCATGTAGCCTCCCCCACAACCATAGAGGTAGAGAGACAGAGACAGATATTTATTGAGAGAATCTTTTGAACTATGGCTAAACTTATGTTTTGGATTCTCTGGGCAAGATATGAGCCTTTAGAATAATCATTCTTTGCTTAATGTAGCTTATGTTGTTTTGTAATTCTTCTGAACAAAGGAATTTTATACAAGGTAGCATCTGATCAGAGATGTCCATGCAGCCATGGGAGTGGTAGGTCAAAGTTCTGGAGAATGACCTTTTCTTGAGGTAGACATTGGAAGCCCATCAACATGTAGAAGTAGTAAAACTGAGAATGGAGGTGCTCAAGCAATGATTTTTACTAAAAGTAAATAATAATATAAATATTAAAGTCATTATAAATGGATCTTTAACATATATTATCAGTGATAGAAAAGGCAATCAATGTTCTGAAAAAAGTGAGTAAAATTGGAGTGTGAAATATGGAAGAATGAGTAGGCTATATACACATATTAAAGCACATGTCTTGTTTAATAAATGCTATGGTTCTTTCAGGTATGTTTATCATACCTTGAATTTGTGATCACTACTTGTTAAAGAATGAAAAAAAATCTAACCTTGAATGACTTCTCTATCTTGGTTACTTTTCTCTCATTGTTGAGACAAAATATCTGATGCCCAAAGTGAAGCAAGGGAAGGTTTATTTCTTCAAGTTTGGAGGTTTCAGTCCATACTCTGCTGGCTTCAAGGAAGGATGGCATGGCAGGACAGCCATTCATGGCCACTGCAAACAGCAATAATGAACAGCACCAAAAAAGAGAGCAAAGCACATCTCCTTCCTGCCCTTAAATTATATGCTGGCTCCATCCCTGGGTGGGTGCAGCACTCACACCACTAATCCCAGCACCAGACATCAAATCAATCATGAATGCCAGACTCAGCTGCATCTATGATTACATCAGGTTTGGGGGAGCATTGAAACACAAACCATAACATTCTCCATGACTACTACTAATACTGGTGAACTTAGTTTTTATTTGCTTTGTTTAGTTATATAGTTTAGTTAATAATGTTATACATTTTTATATACTGAGTTATAAAATTTAAAAATTAGTGACTAAAGCTGGATATGGTGGGTGCCTGTAATTTCAGCTACTCAGTATATTGAGGTGGGAGATTCCTGAGTTTGAGTTAGTTTGGTCAGGAAGTGAGATACCATCTCAAAAAATAAAAGTTACCAATTAAATTTAAGAATGTGTACTTTAAGGATAATAATGCTATCATTAAGGCAATATTTCCATAAAAATTTTACATGAGAGAGCTAGTACAGAGGACTTGGAATGTTTCTAACATGAAGAAATAAATTTCTTTTTTTGTTTATTTTTATTTTGAAAAGAATAAAACCAAATGAGAAAAAAATGGGGTCGTTCAAAACAAAAGGATGGACATAGTACATGATTTTAAAACCACAATGCAAAATGATCTACAATGGTTACCTTGATGTCTCTTGTTATCTTCAATAGAATTGCCCATATCATCAGGTACAATAAAATTGAACATAGCAGTACAGAACAAAATCATTAAAAACAAAGCGTTGGCGATATTATAGGATTTCAAAAGAGGGTAATAGTCAAACCAGAATGGGTATCATAGTAAATCTTTTTGTCTTCAGAGTAGTTGCCTATACTCTCGACTTGATATTATCAAACATAACAGATTTGAATAAAATAAATCATGATAAGACAGTGATTGAACAAAACAGATTCAAATAAAATCAGTCAAAACAAGGCAGTGAAATCAATACAGGGCTTCAGATTAAGTTAATAGGAAATTAAAAGTGGTTACTGTAGAATATCCTGTTATCTTTGGAATAGCTGTCTATGCCCTCAAATCTAGCACAAGTACATAAACTGGAATAGAATATAACCAAACTAAACAGAGCAATGAAAGCAATATGGGTTTCAAGTCGTGACACAAGATTAACAATTTTCTCTGCCTTCCCTATTTAGACAGTTCCTCCCCTTTCACTTTCCCAGGGTGCATTGTACATTTTGTATCCCACTAACTCCTTTAGTTTTTAGATTAGGGAGGCAACCTGCTAGTCACCTAAGTGTTTCTGAATGTTTTTACCCCTGAGCTTGGTCTCAAGTTGAATCCGTTTACCTACAAGAGCCTCAAGGTTTTCCTTCCTTATAGCTGAGTGGTTCTCCATTGTATACAAGTGTTGTCTTTCCAACCAATCTGCAGCTGATGGGCAAGCTACCCCCACTTCTTTCTGGTTCCCTGTCACATAGAGCATTATTTTTCTCATCTTTGACTTTCAGTCCATAAACCTTCTTTCATATTAAATATATTTCTTATATAGAGTATGTTGATGGACACTATCTCCTGTCCACTCTGCCTGTGTTTCTTTTTATTAGTGTACTGAGACCATCCATGTTAGCAATTATGGCCAACCTTCTCTGCCTCATTTCTGCCAGGTTGTTTTTCTGCTGTTGGTTGTCTACTTTTCCCCTTCATTCCACTATCTGCCCCATTCAGTGAGCCTCTTTTGTTGCTGTTCTTGAAACCATGGTCTTTTTCTCTCTCTCTCTCAAATGGCCTTCAGTATTTTTTGTAGGGTTGGATTGGTGGTCACGAATTCCTCCAGTTCCTCTTCGTCATGGAAGCATTTTGTTTCTCCATTAATTTTGAGAGATAGTTTTGCAGGGTACATCAATCTGGGTTGGAGGCTATTTTTTTTCAGGGCTTGGAATACTTCAAGCTCTTCTTGATTTGATGGTTTGTGTTGAGAAATCTGTCGTGATTCTGATGGGTTTTCCTTTATAGGTGATCTGTTTCTTTTCTACATTTTTCATTGAAAGTTTCTCTCCTTTTTCTATGCTTCTCCATTCTTCCATCTGTGTCTTCTTGAGAGGTGCTTAGCATTTCTTTTATTATTTTTCTTATATCTTCCTTACTTGTATTAGTACTTCTGTTTTGAGTTCTTTTATAATGTCACAAAGATAATTATTTATGTCTTTCCACACCTGTGGTTTCAGAAAAAGCAGCATCTTTGCTCCTTGCTCTACCCTAGAACATTCTTCCTATACATGTCCCCTGATCTCTTCTGTGTTTACCTCTCCTGGGCCAGTACTGTTTGGGTTGGAGGCTGGAGACTTCCTTTTGTTTCTTCCTCCTGTCATGTTTCTGGTTTCTTCCAGACAAGTGGATAGTGGGGGTCCCCAGCACTTCCTGTATTGCCTAGGATTACTCTGAAGCATGCTGGCTAGGGATTGCTGCCCTCCCCAGTCTGCTGATGACCACTGAAGTACAAGCAGGGGCAGGGCAGGCTGGCTCCTCCCTTCTGAGCTGGTCAACCACTAGGAGTCTTTACCACATTAGTGTGTGCCGCACAGATGGGGCCGGTTAGGGATAGCTTCAGGGAGAACTTGCCTTTGGCTATTGGATCACGCACAAGAGCAGGACTCAGTCCAAGCAATTCTCACCAATCTGCTCTGCACTAGGCGTGGTTGACTGAAGCCGCTGCAGTTGTGGTTCCAGGCTTATCCTGCGAAACTCCACAATGTTGCCTGGCCAATCGCCCACTCCTGTGGGAGGACTGATGTCCCCCCACTCACTGTGAGCTGAGCCAGTGCAGACCTCCAAGCTAGTGTGTTCTCCACTCTGCCGCTCCCCTCCGTGACCCTGTCCTCCCATTGAGGCCCTTGGACTCACCAACCCCTAACTTCACTGCAATCACATGTCTTCAGATTCCAGGGGCATTTTGTACACAATGGGACTGATTCCAGTGAGAGTGTGTCTGGCTACAGCTTTCTGTCCACATTTTTGTTTTCTTTTTCTTTCTTTCTTTTTTCTGTTTCTCCCTTTAGTTTCTTCCTGGGTTGAGAGGATCCATCTCCATCCATCTGGTCTTTCCAGGATGATTTATTCCAGCATCTGAGCTGTTTCTCTCAGAGAGGCTCTTTACTTTGCTGCTTATTGGTCTGCCATCTTCCTCCTTCAGAAATAAATTACTTTTAGATGATGTTTGTGCATACTATTCTGATTACTACACATTATATGCATACATTAAATTTCCATTAATTTGTACAATTATGTCTCAAATGGAAATATTTTAAAATCCCAAAAATTATTTTAGAAGGAAGATACATTTTTATCTTCAAAACTTGGAATTCTCAATATTATAGTATGTTAAATTTACACATTAATGCTGAAATAATATCCTGAGTTGACAGCATATGTCTAAGTTTTAAATAAACTTTTATGATGTAATTTGTAAACTAAATATATGGGATGGGCCTGATTATTTGTAGCACTTTTCCTATTCTATAAATCTGCCTTACATTGTATACATGATTTTTGGTGGTAGCAGGAGGAGTCACTGTATTTTTGGTAGATTGCTTCTGAGCTGGGTGCTTGATATGGTTTCCTGACCTAACAGCATCCCTCACTTGGATTTTTTAGGACTACTACAGAGCCTCTTAATTCACCATTTGATTTCTATTCTTTCACTGTTTTGCCTTATTTTTCACTTTCCAGCTATGATGATCCTTTAAAAACATGTGTCAAATCTTGTCACTCCCACTTAAAGCACCAGAGTTTACTCCATTTCTTTTAGAATAAACTCAAAGTTCTCTCCTGGGGCATCACTTTGCCCTTGGCCATCATGCTAATCTGATCAACTGCTCCTTGCTATGATGGAAAACTGTCTATAGATGCTTCTGTCTTCTTATGTCACACTTCCCCAACTTTGCTCTTTGCTCTACCCTAGAACATTCTTCCTATACATGTTCATGACTAAGTTCTTCTCTCCCTCCAGTCAGGGCTCTGCTTAAATGTCCTTGCCTCAGAAGAACTAATTCTACTTCCCTTTAAAAGAGATGATTCCTTTTTCTATTTCATTTTTTCAAGTCTTAATCATTACTTGACAATATATTACATAGTTATATGTTTATTTATATCTAGCACCTTGCCATAATAAAAGATCTATGGGGTTGGGAGTCTGTCTCTCTTTCTCTCATCTCTTTTTTGAGACAGGGTCTTGTTGTGTAGTTCAGGCTGGCCTTGAGTTCACTTTGTAGTCCAGTCTGGTCTTGAGCTTGCAAAGTATCCCCCTACCCCAGCCTCTTGAGTGCTGGGATTACAGGCATGCACTGCCACATCCAGCATCTCTTTTTAATCAGTGTTTCTCCAGTGCTTAGAATGATGTTTACTGCCTAAAGTAATTTTTAAAATACACTACACGTATATTAAAATAGAAAATTAAGAGGAAGGCTTACAGATTTTTCATATGTACATAGCATATCTCCTTACATGCATAGTCTCCCCCACTACTCATCCCACACCAGAGTAGTGCATTTGTGACAATTGATGAGCATACATCGACACACAATTATCATTCAAAGTCTGTAGTTTTCGTTAGTTGGCTCTTGCTGTGGTTCATTCTGTGGGTTTGTTCAAATACTTAATAACTTGTGTCTTTCAATATGGTAACATGTAGGGCATTTTCACTCCCTAATAAACTATGTGTTATGCCTTTTCATTTATTCTATCCCTCACCAATTCCCACTAATCACTGATACTTCATTTCTAGTATGTGATATAGTTGGAATCATGCAACATATATTCTTTTCAGATTGGCTTCTTTCACTTGGCAATATGCATTTAACATTCCTCCATTATTTTCCTAGGTTACTAGATCATTCCTTTTTCTTGTTGAATAATATTGCATTGTATGGATATACCACAGTATGCAAGTACAACTCATTCAGCTACCAAAGAACATCATAATTGTTTATAAGTTTTGAGATCTTTAAATGAAGCTATAAATATTTATGTGAAGAGTTTTGCAAGAATATAAACTTTTAACATATTGAGAAAACACTAAGGAGTGGGATTAATGGATTGTGTGGCCAGAATTTTGTGAGAGATCATCAGTCATCTTTCCAAGTGAATGTAGTATCAGTGAGAGAGTGCCTTTTGTTCCACTTGGTGCTGTTAATCTTCCAATGGTCACTTGAATTTGAGGATGTATGATAAGATCAACGAGTATATGATGAATTAGTATTGTTTCAAGATGAAATTTAAAAAGGAAGTCTATTGTTGGGAGCAAAAACTTGTGAAATATGAAATTTTGCAGTCCAATCTTCTTCCCGTTGGTAGATGTTGTTCCTTGGTATGTAAGATTGATGGTGTCTCACAAAGAGAAGCAGTCAGACAAGTCCTGTAAAAAACTGAATCCCATTCCAGCTGTCCCCGAGGTTCTCCCTCTGTTCCCTGTGATACTTGTATCCTTCCAATATACATTTCTGTATTAAAATAGCATGGCTGAGATTTCTATCTCTTGCTTCTCAAAAAGTCCTGTCAAATGCAATTTGATAGTGTAATGCTAGTAACACCAAACAATAAAGGACATAATGAAAATTGAAAAAGAAACATCTGGAAATAATTCAGGCAGTGCTACTGTGTTGATTACTTTTCTCTCACTGTTGAGACAAAATTCCTGACTTTCAAAGTTAAGGGAGGAAAGATTTAGTTAGCTCACAGTTTGTGAAAGTTTCAGTCTGTAATCAGCTGGCTTCAAGGCAGGGTGACACGGCACAGGGGCAATAGTTCAAGGTGGCAGAAGACAGCAAAAGCAACAAGATCAAAATGGGGAAAGCAAGCCTCTTTTCCTCCGCTATATTATAAGCAGATTACCCCCCTCCACCTGCAAGGGTGGGTGTAGCACTCACAATCTCTGTGCCTTCCTCTTGCACAAGATGAGGATGTTTACAAGGTGAGGACCCTGACCCTCCACTGAGTCCCTTAGTTAAACTTCTAAACTTTTCAAATTGATAGAATGTATCAACCATTATAGCTACAAAATATTGGGGGTTGGTGATACATGCAGCCTTGCCCATATCTCTCAGCAACATCCATTTCTGTCCCTACTTGCTGCCCTACTGCTTCTAAACGTAACAATTCATTATCCTTGGCCTGAGATTTTCTTTCTATCTCTGTACAGGATAGCTGACAGTGCAAGGGGTCAAAGTCCTGTGAGCTCCTCTCAGGTAGTGGTGAGGACTGTGGAAGGCAAATATATCAGCTTCATTCTCCCTTGAGGAAGGGATGCTGCCTAAGTGGGCAGGATCCCACTTCTCAGTGTGATCCAATTTGTTAATGACCCTATGCTAACTTTCTGCCTGCATTAGTCAGCTTTTCTGTTGCTAGGATAAAATATCATCTACAACTTGGAAAAGGAGATGTTTATTTTGGGTCACAGTTTCAGAGGTGTCAGTTCATGGTCAGATGGCTCCAAGGCAGGAGTATAATGATGGAAGGGCCTGGAAGAGGAAAGCACCTTACATCATGATGGTTGAGAGGCAGAGCAAAGGAAGAGAGTGCCAGAGAGGAAGGGGACAATGATCAGATATAATCCCCAAGGTCTTGTCTCCAAAACTCACCCAGAAACACCCAGAAGTGTGCTTTATTAATTTCCCACATGTCTCCAAGACAGTCAAGTGGACAATCAAGATTAATCATTACATTACTCCTTCCTGAATCATTTTGACTCTTCCTTACTGGTGCTTTCTAGATTCATCATCAAAGTGATACTTGTCTCAGGCTCTGCTGCTGGTATAACTCTGTCTAGGTTTCTTTATGTAAAACATTTCAATTGATATGAGTAAGTAAAAAATGAAGAAATGCTCAAATACAATTTACTGCAAATGAAGTTACAAATGAACAAACTCATAAAACTAAAATTACAATAATGAACACATACTGTGCTTACTATGTGCCAAACACTATTCTAAGAGCTTCAAGTATAACTCATTTGCTTCTCATGAAAACTCAATGAGGTAGATGCCATTATTGTTTGCTAATTCCACAGTGTTTAAGAAATTTTTTCATGTCTACATAGCTGGTAAAAATGGAGCCAGGATGCAAATTCAAAGTGGCTTCTAAGTCTGTGCTATGAGATATGATACTATGATAATGGAATCATTTAAAAAGATGATTTAACAGGAAGGGCATGATACTATGTAAGCAATTGCACATCATTAATTTTTTTTGTTTAATATAGATGAACCATACATGAATAGTACAGGAAGATAATGAAATTTGGCATCACTGTAAACTCAAGCATAGTAAGGTTATCATGTATTAGAGTAGTTATGAGATGAAGAAACTTTTAAAGTCTCTTTAAATTAGTATGAATCATTTGTTCATGAAGGTGATTCATCATTAGTGTCTGACAATGAATAATAACTAGCAGCATCTTCTGTGACTGATATCATTACAACCCTCAGAATGACAGAGGAGAGGTATAATTGGAAGCAAAAATGAGCATGTGTGATGAGGTACTAACCTGTTCCTTATGTGGTTTAGCACTGAACTGAGTTAAGAATTGAGAAAAGAATTCTTTTGAGCTTGCAGATGTGACCACGAGCTTTTGTTGGCATATGCCCCTGGCCTGGTGGTTAAATGGGTTTGGATAATTCATGAAAAGCACTGAAATGACATTTTGGAACAGTCAAGGAGACAAAGATACAGTGCTAGCTCTCTAGGACACTGCTAGTTAGTGGGTGAGACAAGCATCAAGGATACCTTGATTTTTTTTTAAGGAAAAAACGTTAGTTGAGTTTCTTGAGAGGTTTAATTTCATATAAGTTTGTATGCATTTGTAATTTCTAATCCTTGGTTTAAACTGTTGCATCTGTGATGGGGGTGTGGCTGCACAGAAGAGGGAAGATGAAAAATTGTCATGCTTTGCGGCTGGTTTATAATTTTTCAGAAAAGCGGAAGTCAAAAGCCACCTGACTCTGTCATTCTCAGCCTTTGTTCTCCTCAGAGCCTGGACTATCTGTGAAGCTTCTACATGCATCTGACAGCAGGGCTGCCAGAGAGGAAGTGACATCAGTGCCAGGTGGGTGAATAAGGACGATTTCCTTCTTTGGGTGACCAACAGGAAGTAGATGGGAAGTCAGGTACACTCTGGCTTCACACCTCTGTCCTGGGAAATCCTATCAGGTGGCTAAAAAGAAAACCTGACTTCCTAATTTATTGTTCATTGGTGAGAGATGCATGGTACTTCAGGGGAAACCCCTGACCACAGCATAGTCTTGCAGAAAAAAACCAACTAGAAAAATACTTCAAATTCCACCTTGGGTGACAAGAAATATTTCCCAGTCTTGAGTTCTTTCACTTTCCTAATGGAAGTGTAGACTGAGTGTCATTTAGATTTCCCCTCTGTGACTAATTTTTTTCCCTCTTTTTTCTTTTTCAGGGAGAAGATAATGTGACTGAATGCAGGGCATGTTTTATTGATGTCATTGTTGAAATGGCTTCCTAATAAAATCATAACTGTGACCAGTATATGAATTATTATTTATGATTCTAATTTGCAAATGATTTGAATTTTCAAATAAGACAAGCCGTATATCATCAAGTCTGGGGATGCCAAATTTTAATTAAAGAAAGTGATAGAATTTCTTGCAGTAATAAATGTGTGGTATAATCTCAAGCAAGATAATTCAAAGAAGAAAAAGAGATGAGAACTTCAGTCTTTTTTAAACCTAGGATTGTGTACCTATTGTTTCCACAATTAAGGAATACACAAAACCTTTGTTAGTCACCATGAAAAGCGAGACAAAAGAAAAGGAAAACAGTAGGATCTCAAAAACAAAAGCAAAATTAAAAACTTTGATCAACTGAAGATAAAATGGCCTCATAATGTTCTGAACATAAATATTAAGGAGACAATTCTAAAAAGAAAATATATGAACAAATATACTTCAGTGTTATAGTAAATACAAAGGGCATAGGTTTTACAGCCATGTAAGTCTAGGTATGTAGCAACAGTATTTGCTTTAACATCTTAAGATGAGTTAAAAATATGTATATGGAATATACATGTTTATTTAGGTCAAAGTAGTAGTCAAGATAAGTGGTGTCAGTAGTTATAGTGAGTTAACATGAGTGGTTCCAAAAAGTATAGTGGTTTATACCAAACAGAAATTTATTGCTTTCTCAGGTAAAGATTGAGACAAATATTTCTCCTCTAAGCAGGGCAGCGAGCCTTGCATTCTGCAGCTTCACCATCTTCAGTACTGGGCTATGGGGATGCTTGTGCATATCTCCATCAAGACAGTGAGTGGGGAAAGAGGACGGAAGGTGGCTCTTAGAGGACGGCCCATTGCTTCTACTCACAGGCCGACACTCGGTCTACTGTCTATAGATAGCTGAAAAGGAGTTTGGGAAACGTGAGTGAGCTTTGTGCCAGGGAGAGACAGCAGGTTTTGTTCTTGTCCCCCACTTGCTTGCAGGCGAGAAATACACATGCTGATATCTTTGCTGTTGCTCATTAGAGTATTCACAATGTCAAGCAATATTAAAAAAGAAAGATATTTTGTACATTACACTGAAGGTTTTGCCATCCTATGAGCCCCTTTGAGAGTCCCCACTAAGGTTATTTTCTTGATTTTTAGCAGCCAAACATCTTCCTCTTTCCCAGTGGCACTCTACTTCTACTTTTTGAGGAATCACATCAGTGTTGGAAATGGATTCAGGATGGGCTAGCAAATCGGAGTTGCATATGCCCACATCATGAAATCCAAAGAGGCAATTGGAAGGCCCTTTTACCACCTATTTTTCTTGGCATTAATAGTTTTCTACAGAATTCATGCCAGGGCAGTCACCTTACCCATGATCAACTAATTAAATGTACTTCCAAAGGTTTGATTTTGGAGCAGAGTGCAGTGGTAAAAGGTTGGAAGCAAAAACATGGATTTTACTGATTTGTTGTTGCATGGCACCCCACAAAATATGTGGAATAGCTTCAGTGGCTGAGATCTTCTGCGCTGGAATAGATGACTGACTTTCCACATGGTTCTTCTATCCATGAGCTTGTCCATATACCTTCCTTAAGTGTTACAGATACAATTGGTGTGCTGTTTTCTAATATGTGAACAAAGAACAATAAATGATATAGTAAATACATCAAACTTTTAAGGCAATAGCCAGTAGCTTGTTGAAACAGGATGGTTAAGAGAGCCAGCAGGGATTCAGTCGCCACTGGTTCTCACTTAGTGAAGTGATTTTTAGATAAGTTGCTTATTTTCTTTGAGTTTCATTTTTCTTCTCTATAAAATGAAAATAAATTTACCCTTCTTAGGTAGTTGTCAGAATTAAATTAGAGGATGGGGCTTTGCTTACTTCACCAGCAGCTGTCATTTACTATTAGGTATTTGTATTTTCACTGGCAAAAAATTCGGGTACACACTTACTCTGAAGCTGTGTTTTACTGAATCTGTTGATGGGATTTTTTGTTTTGTTTTGTTTTTTGCAGGAGGATCTTGTCATATTCTAGCTAACATTAGAAGCCTCCAATTTATATATTGTTTTGACTAATAAGGGCTTAAGTTAATTTGGGAAATGATAACATATAGGCTTTGCAACATCTCAAGCAAAAAGTAGTAGGATCTTATGGGCTAACCAGGATTGTAACAGTATATTCACTATGGTTTGGAGACAGATTTTGTGTGTTCCTTATAGTGAAAGCTTGATCCTTAGCGTTGCAATTTTGGGAGGTGGGGCTTTTGAGAACTGGGGCTTAGTAAAAAGTCCCTACATCAACTAGGTCCATATACTCCAAAGAGATTGTGGGATCTCAGTCCCTCTCTGGTTTCCTTTCCCAAGGTGTGATATAGTCCTCACACTTGTGCTTCCACCGCTGCCATCTGCCATGTGTTAAGGGGCAGTTCTCACTAGAGTTTGTACCATGCTGTCTGGCCTTTCAGCTCTTATAGAGTTAAATATATCTTTTTCCTGTATAAAGTTAACCAGCCTCAGGAATTTTGTTATAATAGTGAAAATGGACTAATACACTATTTAATACTTCTTGAAATTTAAAGTCAGCTTATCAACAAAAATAAAAAAATATGAATCAAAATAACACATGGCTAAGTTTCTAGGGAGAGTTTTCATCTATCACCCCAGTGAATTTATCTTTTGTAGCCTTATCACTTGGATTGTTGTTCCTCTTTTGAAATACAGGGCCTGATAACATCTTCTCCTGGTAGAGATTATTTACATATCAATTAAAAATGCAGCCATTTATATCAGTCACTTGTTTTTATTCAATCTTTGCTGTTTGTTTCTTTGTACTTGGTATTTTGCAGGTAGTTGAAGGTTTAGCAATTGTTTTTGCACATAAAAGGTTTATTTAAGCATTTCAAGGATAGGTAGAGTCACATCATCATTATAAATATGACTTACAGAATTACCAGATTTATATAGTATATACTTCTAAATGCAGGGAACAGGGAACTGCCTACCTATTGTATAAAATAATAAAAAAAAATTAATCCAAGCTTGAGAAAGGAGGTCATTTATTTAGTTTTAAAAAGTGAACATGAAGATATGTGAACAATGCACATTCATGCAGACTGTACTAATGATGGGCAGCATGAAGAGTGTAGCGTTGCCAAGGAACCACAGACATGTCAACCTTCATTCCTTAAAACAACTGTTACTATTTTGATTTTGGAGAGCTTTCATTTTTTAAGACAATCAGCTTAAGAATGTTTTCAGGGGGCCAGGGATTTAACTCAGTGGCATCAGCGCCTTCTTGGCAGGCCCTAGGTCATGAGTTTGATCCCTGATACCCAAAAAAAAAAAGAATGTTGTCAGGCACTACAAGTTTTGATGATCGGAACAGTCCTTTAATGGGTCTACAGAGTTCAGTGATTCAAGCCTAATACGCTCTGGAGTTTGGCACATAAAACACAAATAGAAATGAACTCTGATTTAGAAGTAACAGATTTTTTTTAAAAAAAGATGTCTGGTCCCTTCTAATGCTGCATGATGTATACAAAGAAAAAAAAAAAACAGCTTCTGTTGGCACTGCATTTGCTTCCATAGTGCATTTTTATCCCACAGCCACAATAATAACACAGTAAGCTAGTATACAGGACACCAAAAGCAGTTTTAGCAATTTCTGAATTGACCAAGCAAACTACTACTTGTGTTAAAGTAAAACATTTCTGTAGCTTTTTAAAAATCAAATATTGTTAAGGCTTTTGACTGATCGTGAGAAAATTGTACTTGGTTCTCTTAAAACATTAACATGTTGGGAAAATCCATTATGAACCAAAATTTGTCCCACATTTTATTAACATAATTTTCCCACTCACCAACTGAATATAAATCCTCTACATATTATGAAAATCCTCTACATATTATAGCAGACCAAACTATATAAAATAGAAAATAAAATAATACAGGTATTATATGGGAAGTAAAATTTTGTCCAAAGAGAGGTTTGATCTTTGCCATCAGTTCTGGGACATAAGTACTAAGCCATTAGAATTCCCTGCCTTATAAGCAAGTCTGTTTACTTGAGGCCTTTGAGCCACACCAGGTGGTTTATGCTGACGATGTGATTATAGTGGGGACTTGGGCCACAAAGTGTGAGATTAACCTCTGGAAGTGCTAGAGACTAAATTCAGTCATTCGGGCAGTCAACCATGTCTATGTGACAGAGCTAAACAGAAACTCTGGACACCAAGTCTTGGGTGAATTCTGGTTGGCAACACTTCATGCATGTTTTTGTACATCATTGCTGGAAAAAGCTCACTTTCCATTGCTCTGTGGATCAAAGACAACTGGAAGTTCTAAGCACAGAGTGCTCTTGGATCCTGCCCTGTGTGTTTCTTTGCTGGTTTTAGTCTGTGTTCTTATGCTGTAGTAAATCACAGTCACGAATAGAATGCCATCTGAGTTCTGTGAGTCCTTACAAAGAACTCTTGAACATGGAAGTGGTTGTGATGCCAATAAAATTGCAGTTGGTTAAGAAACTGAGGAAAACTTGAAGACTCCTAACTTACAAATAAAGGCTTAAAACAAAAAACTTAGCAGATCTCTGGTCCACGTGCTTACCTTCTAAAGGAGTTATCTGAAAAATCACTTTCAATTTCTTAAGCCTTATTTCTTAACTCAATTTCTACTTAGTTCTATATTACTAAAAATTTCTTGCACTGATTTTTTCTGGATTCAGATACTATCTATAAGCTGTCCACAAAAGAAACTGTTCAAAAGAAAAGGTGAACTATGATGGGGGGAAGGGGAAAGAAAGAAAGGAAAAAAAATACGTTTATACACAAGACAGTTAAGATAGTTATACAGCTAGTTTCTCATTGAAGGGAAAGTTTCCTGCTAATATTGTTTGGACAAGATATCACACCTATATCTTGTACACTGAATAATTATTATGAAGACAACAATATACAATATATTAATTATTGTAACACTTGTACTAACCCGTTTTGAGATTCTATTTTATTGTCTTTCTTTCTCTTTAAAATAAAAAATAAAGTAATATTAAAATGAAAAAAGAAAATTATGATTTACTTATTTTATCCTATATATGTATGCAAGCTTCCCCATTCTTTTGTCTTCCCAATATAACTACGTTACATTTTAGGATCAAAATCTTCATTAGAATGATCAATTGAACATTGTTCACAGTGTTTGCTATGCATGCTAGCATTTTTTTTCCATGCACAGTGTGATTTTAGTTAGTAATTGATGTTGTTTGACTGGCCTACTTAGTTTTTACATAGCTATCACTAATTTATCACCCTGCCCTCAATATTTCATGGGGTGAAATTGCTTTGCAGTATTACTGTCAATGACTTTATTGTTTTTGGATACCTGTCCTGGACTCCTTAGTCCTTCAATTCCAACCAGTGCTACTTGTTTTGAGACCTGCAATCATTTATATTCTTGGGATGTCCCTAAAAATCTGTTGGAAATTTTCATGGCTTTTTATCTGAGTTGGTTTTTCTGTTTCTGAATCCAGTTCTTCTTCCTGGTTTATTATTTCTAAATCTTCTCAAAATGTAGAAAGGATATAGAAAAAGTGAAGTTTTGAACTCTTGCATGAATGAATATTGCTCTCATCCTAACAGTTGATTAATGGTTTGGATAAGTGTGAAATTCTAGTTTGGACACCACATATTATTCAGAATTATTAAGCTATTTGTCTGGCTCCTTCAATGTCTACTGTCTGTATAGCTATTGAGAAACTTGAGGACAATTATACTTCATATAGCTTTGTATGAAACTTAGTTTTTGTTTCTTAGAATTTAAGAGTCTTTTCTATTCCAGATTCTTTTCAGCTTGATGGTGTATCCCGGGATCAGTCTTTTTCTCATTAATTTTATTGGGTATTCATAGGGATTTTCTATTGGGTCACTCATGTTTTGAGCTATGGGAAATTTTAAATAATTTCCATGATAACTTTTTTTCTTCATTTACTTCTTTTCTCTCTCTGGAGCTTGTTTTATTCAGCTGCTGGGCTTTCTCAATCAGTTCCTTAGTTTTCGTATGTGTGTGTGTGTGTGTGTGTGTGTGTGCTCCAGGAATCGAACTCAGGACACTGTGTTTGCTAAGCAGGTGCTACTCCATGAGCTAAATCCATGGCCCTATATTTTTCATGCTTATCTAGCTCTTGGTCACTTCTTTCTTTCATGGAGATTTCCTCACTTTATTTTTCAGCCTTCTGTTGTATTTTAAACTTTACTTATTTCATGAATTGTGTTTTTTAAGTATTTTTTTCCCTTTGTATTTTTTCTCTATGTTATCTTTGTTTCATTAAAGTTTATTTCTGTTATTTTTGTGTTTTTAAAAAAATTTTGCATTGTATCCTCAACTGTTTCTGATGGGTTGTTATTTTGTATTATTAAATCCTATTTGTTAGATTTGGTATGGTATATTTATAAATAGGGTCTTTTGACTTACAAGGCTTCTTATAACATTATAGTTGAAATCAATGTGTTTTATCGTGGAATCCTTGTTAGTATATTTAGGACTGACCATTTCCTGGAGAGGTATCTTCTAGTCATCCATTAATTAACATTCTAGAAGCCTAGTAATCTTACTGCTTAGTAGGATGACTTTCAATTTACTTCTAATTTTATCACTTCCTTTTTAGCTGTGCTAAATATCTAGAACTTTGTTAAAAGACTTCCAGTCTTCAAACTAGTAGTCATGGAGTAGTGGTTTGGCTGAGTGAACTCAAAGGAATCTAACTACATCTTAATATATATATATATATATATATATATAGCAATCAATTGTCCCATTTTCAACCCCAATTTGAACTTACTCCTTCTGAGGTATTTGATATTTTAATTCCTGAGTCTTCTGCTAACCTTCAATGTAAACTAACTCTCATCTTGTTAAATTTTACTACTTAGGTGTTTGCCACAGTAAAAAAATCTAAAATTGAAGTCCATTTCTACTTGATCATCTTTTTTCTCCATCTTTCTGATTTGATGTTTTCTCATTCATGTTTATCCTTTTGGGCTTTTTTAAAAAATGTGTTTGTTGTTTTAGAGGTTCTGAAAGAAAATAGGTGCAACATGTATTCTATACACCACATTTCATGTCCTAAACATGTTATCTCCATCATTATTATAACAAGGGTAGAGAGAGATGGAAGAATTACCAGGAGATTTCCTTGGTCTTGGTCCAGGAATGATCCATACTACCTAGGCCTAGAGTCAATTGGTCAGAAAACTCACAAGATATAAGTTTGGTAAAAGAGGTTGTGAAGTGTTTTATTCTCTAGGAAAGAGATTAGATCTGGATGTCTGAAAACATTTGGAGTGTTGGTTGTACATTTATTGAACTCTTACTATATGTGCAGTATTTCACTATTACACATTGACATAATTTATACTTATGAAATCTTTTGAGACAGCTACTATTTACATTATTGTTGTAGTCAGGGATTTCAAGTAGAACAAGACAATATAGGATATATAATTTATAGTATTATTTTATAATAGTCACCCAAGAGTCAAATACCAAAGAAAGTTCAGAAAATCTGTCCATACAATAAAACCCAAAGAACCTGGCTGAGGGTCTGGATCTCATGGCAGTGTCCTGCATGAATTCAGCTGAAGACCTAGGGCCTGTGGCAATGCCCTCATGAATCTAACTGGAGGCCAGAGTTCACAAAAATGTCTCATGCAAGTCTGTTTCAGCAGTGGGAAGTCCCAAAGGTCAGCAGTGGAGCTAGAAGGCCGTGCCGGTGGGATGAAGGAGCTGTGCCAGTAGGCCTAGGGCTCTGCCCTAGCGCCATAAAACAGTGCTCAAAGTAAGGATCAGAGATCCTCTGAAAAGCACCACAGCCCTCCTCAGGACAACGATGATAATAACTGAGTTCATATCAGAAAGGCAGCATGACAAGCTTCTCCTGGAGACTGAACAGCACCCCGTCTTTTCCTCTAGAGCCAGAAAGCAATGCTCAAAGTAAAGATCAGAGTTTCCCCAAATGAACTTCAGCCATTCTCCACAACAGCAAGGTCCCCAAATCCTCTGACATTGAAACAACCATGTTCATATCAGAAAAGAAGCTCAATGAGCTCCTCCGGGAGAACCCATGGTAACAGGAGAACCAATAGCATATCACTACAACAACTCTTCATTTCCTCCAGGTCTCCCCTTCATGCTGGCACAATCCTCAGGCAGGCCATCTACACTCAGCACTTCTCTGATTTAGTTCAGCTGGATGCTAAGTTGACTACCAGTTTTCAATCCACTATTGTTATCTTTTTAATAGATACAGAAACTGAAGCACAAAGAATTTAAAAAACTCATTCAAAGTCAACAGAGTAAGAAAGTTCTGACTGAATACACACAGCGTGTTTTCAGAACTTCAGACTTAACCACTGACTCATTTTGTCTCACATTTAATAAATCTATGAGAATTTATTGGGGAACGATTTTGTGTATGACATTGCACTAAGTGCCTAGAAAAACTTTATACCAAAGTGAAACATTTTATACCAAAATGCTAACAGTGTTTACCCATGAACAATGAAATCATAAGGCACTGTCATATGTTTTTCTGTATTGTTTGATTTTTTAATTTAGAAGATCTCATATAGTTTTATAGTTATTAAAATATTTCCATTTGGAAAAGCAATGAATGGGAATTTATTTCAATTAATTCATGAGTTAGTTTAGGGACCAGTAACATAGTAATTAATGTTGTATCAAATCTTTATGAGAAAAAGTCTTATTCATGGAATCATGGATTCAGAATTTCTCTGTCAAACAGCTTAAGGAAAAATATGAATGTTCCAGTCTTCTATATGGAAATTTTCTGCTGGGAAGTAGAGTAATCAGTCTTTTTTGGAAAAATGTACATGTTTTTAAAACTTAGTACATTTTTAGGGGCCATCCAGAGGATGACCACTACCTGAGATAATCTAGTTAATAAAGCATATGACTAGAAGCTTATGTACAAGTTTTAAGTGGTATTCTATCTTTTCACACAAATTCTATGTATTTTGTTTGAAGTTCAAATTTAAAGCTCAAGTTTAGCCTGAATTCAAACTCATCATTGGTGAAATTTCTCAACTTTCCCATCATTCAGATAATTATTTCTCTTTGAATCTCCATGCTATAACATTTACCTCATTTAAACTTAATCTTTAGTAATGTCTTATACTTGTCAAAAGTCATTTCCATAGAAACAAAATTACAGAATTGGAGAGAAACTTAACTCTCACTGAATCCATCTTTTCACTTTGAAGAGGATGTAGCTGAGATGTTAGGCATGGGTAAAAGCTTTTCCTCAAAATCCCATGTGGTATTGAAAACAAGACTCAAGACCAGAATTTGGGACTCCTTGTTTTTAGGCCAAAGTTCTTTCTCCTACATTAATTCACAGGTTGTAATTTTTTCTCTAATACTAATTTTCTTGAAGGGTGAGATCATGTCTTTTACTTCTTTGTAATCAAAATCACTCATTCAGAGATCTACTTAAGAGGCATAGCAACAAGTAAAGTGGGAAAATAGGTACTAAAATCCTGAAGCAGTATTTACTGAGGTTTCAGTGTTAATATCTGGATCTAATGGGAAAGAATGCCGTAACTTGTTGATGACATCTGCTATCGGCATAAGAAAAGTGAATATATGCATTATGTCAAATATGTGAGTTTTTTTTTTACTGTTAACCAATAATAAGTCCTTCTGACTGTATGAACTCAATTGGAAGAAAATACACGAAGAGTATGATCCCCTATTCTATTCCTGGAACAGGAGAATTAACTGTAGCTACTAGATTTTCTCACTGCTAACTTCTTTGAAACCCCTAAAGTTTTGGTCAAGTAAGAGGTGCTCAGTAAGGACATTCTAGTTAATTGAAATTAGGATATAGAAACATATTTTCACAGAAGAACTTTGCATTCTTCTTTGGTAACTGTATGTCAAGCACTCAGCAAGTATTGTAGAATTCCTTAAGGAGTAAAACCATGAACTTTAAAGCAAGCCATGAACTTCCAGATTGTCATGTATAATCTCATCTGACATAAAATCAATGATGTTGTAAACTGATGATTGTATCTTATAGCATCTTTGAAATTATTTGAAGGACACTTCAAAGTCCTAGATGGTCTAAATGAAAAGAGGGGATTTAGAAAACTTTCCTGTAACCGATGGGATATTATGAGTCAAACTGTGGGGCAATTCTGACTCCGCACGGACTTCCATCATGTATGTCATGCTGCTTCCGCAGGCTCAGCCCGCATGATGTCAAGAGTTCCAGGAGTCAAAGAAGCGTGGGAGCATGGATCCAATATTGACTCATACTGAGTGGAAGAATCTACACCAAAGTTAGGATGAAATAATTTGGTTGTGACTGCTAGGGACGTGACTGCTGATCACAGAGGAAAAGGGAAACCAAGGTGTAAGTTTTGTCTGACTGACTACTCAGTTAAGACTGACGGTAGCATGAGATCCAACTGAATCTTGCTGATGCATAATGCATAACCATAGCCAGTTTTCAGAAAGAAAGTCTAGCTGAAAAGAAAAATGAAAGTTTTAAGCCCCTCTGTTTTATTAATATGGTAACACCTTGGCTCTTGGTGGCTTTGAAAACCTTAAAGAGTGTCTTGATGGTGAATTATTCTGCAGTCTCAGTATTGGCTGAAGCAAAAAGGTGTGAAACCTCTAGTTTGCATGTACAACGTAAGGTGTTTTACATGGAGAAAAGAGAGAGAAATTTCTTTGCTTGTAAAGTTGAGCAAGACAGGAAAAGATCATAAAAAGGATATATTGTTATAGTGACAACATTCTAAACTAAAAAATACTGTGTTCAAAGATGAAAAGCTAATGGCAAGCAATTTGCTTTCAACCTGGGTACAAGACCAGTTAGTTATGTAATTTGCAGGAACTAATGAAAATTTAAAATACAGGCCTCTAAATGATTAGGAATTTCAAGAAGGTGGCAACAGAGCATTAAGCCATGTATGAATTGCTCCAAGTTAAGGTTCCTGACAGATCAAATAGGCTATAGGCCCATGACCCTGAGGCTACTGGGATGTCTGTCCAAGAATTTCAAAATCTTTGTTCTTAGTCTTCATATATTTTTGAAGAATTAAAGTGTGGTGAACATAATTTCTACAGGAGGAAAAAAAATCTCAGAATTTAAAGCCTGATTGAGTTTAAATATTTGAACTTACATATCTGACATAATTAGAGGAATAGACAATAAATCTAGTAGGCATTGATCAGTTAGCAGATGGGATAATTAAGGAAGAGATTTTGGTTTTACATTCAGCTCTGCTTTAAACAGCAATGAATTTAAACTTATCTCTGTTTTTCTGGGTCTTGATTTACTAATCTAAAAAGTGAAGGAACAGTTAATGTCTGTAACTCCATAATTCTGTGCTTGATCAGTTAAATATGGGGAAAGACTTATGAGTAATGAACTCTAATTTCAGATTGAGGGATCAGGACTCTTAAGAAAAGTATGATTCAAGTGTTAAATCGGTAAAGAGGGCATGGGATTAATATTAAGTAAGATTATTTTGGGAAAACTCATGGAGATGATGATTTTTAGGTGGATGGTTGGATATTACTTTGAGGCATACAGATGAGGGAAAAGGTAAATTTAGGCCAAAGAAACTATATGAGTAAAATTCAAGATATTTTTTTAAGGAACAAATGGTCACTCAGTGTTCGTAAATAACAATGGATGAGGTTTATTGAGGGTTTACACTATGCCGAGGAAAATTCTGACCATGTTATATGGATCATCTGACCCTTTGTGCTGAAGCCTAGAAGGAGATACTGTTATTAAGCCTATTTTACAGTTAAGGAAACTGAGTCATAAAAGAGATGCTTTCTCAGTATCCCAGAGCCAGACAATAGTCTAGCCAGGATTGGCAGTCTGCTCCCATAACCTCTATTCTTCAGTGTACACAATGTAGGTAGAAACCAAGGTGAGTTGAAACCAAAGGGACCTACTTTGAAGAAGGGAGAAAGAATTCTGTGTTTTTCAAATGAAAAGAAATGAAAAGCTAAAAACATTCTCCATTATTAGTAATTATTTGGAACAATTGTCTAGGGTGACCCTGTTCAATAAAGTGGCTGCTAGCCGCATGTGGCTATTGGGCACTTGAAATATAGTTCTCATTTTTTCCTTTTTTCTGCATTGTGGGTTCTCTGCATTGTGAGTTGAACCCAGGGCCTCAAGAATGAAAGCAAGTGGTCTACTACTGAAATGCGTTCCTGGAAGCTAGTCCAAATCGAGATGTACTGTGCACACAAAATATGTACTGTCCTTAAATGTTTAGTGTGTCAAAAATAATGGAAAATAACTTAATAATGATATTGATATATATCTAAATGATTATATAGATGTTGATTTAAAATGCAATTTTTTTTTTTTTGTACCAGAGATTGAACTTGCGACCTTGCGCTTGCCAGGAAGGCGCTTATGCTTCTAAGCTAAATCCCCAGCCCTTAAATGCAATGCTTTAAAAATTAGTTTTTACATGTTTCTTTTTACTCTTATTAATGAGTCTTCTAGGTGATTTAAATTTACCTGTGTGACTTGCATTATTGGACTAGAGTAATTTGAAACATATGGTAGAGATTTTACTAAGCAATTCTGATAAAGGGCTTCCTTACCACGTTGGTTTTTTAACCATATTCTTTCCTTGCTTTCTGATCATTTGCAAGAAAAAGTTTAAAAAGGCTTCCTCTTTCTAAAGGTTTTTGAGGCCCTAGAATTTCCTTTTTCACTTGTTCCCAACCACAAGCAAATGATCAATGTGCTCTGTGGATGAGGAGTCAACTTTACAAGGGCAAATAGGGGAGATGCAGAAAAATTTCCAGTCCTTGAATGGTGTGAAGTAAAAGTGTTTTCAAAGGATCTCACAAGAATGGCCCAAGTGGGCACAATGGGTCTGTCTCACCGTCAAAGGACCCAAAGAGTTGAAAGGAAACTCTAACTACAGCATCAAAATGCCACAAAACCATAGTTATTAATACAAACTAACTTGCATCCCCGCCTATCTGTCACCATCTCATCTTAAAAAAAAAAACTTGTGAAAATACGTAATCCTGATGAGACTTCAACTAGGTATAAATATCAGCAGCAGCAGGAGATGCAGTACATTGTTCTGATCACCTGAAGATCAGTCATAGAAAAGGAAGTTCTTTGGACCCGATCAACTTAATACAGGAGCTACTGATTTCATCTTCTTTAGCCCAACACTCTGAAACAATGAAGCATACAAGTACCATCTTGGCTCTTCAGTTCTGCATCATTTTGAGTTTTTCTAGCTACTTCTGCCAGTCAAGATTTACAAATGAAATACGCATTCTAAAGAACTATTTTGTAAGTATGATCTTTTAATAACACTCGCTTATGGTGAAAGAAAATGACTGAATGTTGACCTATGTGTCTGATAGGCTGTCACATCTAGTCCGTAGTTCTTTTGAGTAGATGTAATGTTTGCAGATTGTTGGTGGGATGTTTCTTGATTAAATAATCTATAGACTGCTTAACCTTCTGCCTAAATTGCTACAGAGACTTAGAGGGGATTCATGAACCCTCCAAAAGATGAGCATGCTATGGGTATAAAGCATAAGTGTTTTGATAATTTTGTGGCAAAAGTCTATTCAGTTACAATAAGCCAAATAGTGTCCAATATGGACAAATGATGGTTAGTTTCTGATTTCTCAGACTACTTTGAAGGTGACAGTAAAAGGTTAACATTAGTCATAAAAACAGCAATAGGAAAGGATTTATTAATTAAAGTTAAAGAAGGTGAAGTTCTTGAAGTTTTGGCTTATAACTGTTTTCTTCAAGAAGTGATTTCAGAATTTTAGTGCTCTGTGTATATTACCTATGAAGTATTACTGAAGTAAGTCATTTGCTGAGGTTTCACAAGAGTGATGATTCTGGATCATGGCTTTAAAATATTTCGTTTTATAAGTTTTTAAAAACTTTTTTATGGTTAATGCAAGTAGTTTTTGAATTTTAAATTATCTATTATTTATCTAATATTTATATTTTATAATAATGTTCAAGTGTTCACAATTTATTTTATTCTTACAGTATAAATTAAATCTCTCTCACAAATATGTATTTGGAACTACTGTTAAAAGATGACATAATAATACCTTACAGGAGGGTACAGGTAGATGTTACAGAGCACTGTACCATAGGGAGGCAGTATATTTTAATGGGATGGTTTTGCTATAGTGTTTTCTCCTCACCACCCAAGCTTGAAGATACATTTTGTGTGTGTGTGTGTGTGTGTGTGTGTGTGTGTGTGTATTTAAACTGCTAACTGTAGTTACTTGGGACATCTAGAAGTGTCACTAGCCTTATTGAAATCATTTATAACTTTGCAATTTAAGGGTTACACCAGTAACTGAGAAAGCTAAAAGAAGACAGTAGCCCTTGGCTTAATCTAGTGTAAAAGCTTTTGGAAATATTTACTGTTAGAATAAAAAAGAAGGATTGAGAAGGAAATCAACGACTTTTTTCTGCATTACAGTTCAATGGAATTTTACAAATATTTTTAGGACAATTTATAGATTAATTTTGTTTTGTTTATTCTCAGAAAGCAGATAACTCAGATGTAGGAGACAATGGAACTCTCTTCGTAGGCATTTTGAAGAATTGCCAAGAGGTAAGCCGAACATTCCATTTGGCTGGTATTTCTGTTGCTTATTTTCTGATGAATAAATTCACAATGTCCTCTCTTTATGCTTTTTTTCTCCAAAGGAGAGTGAAAGAAAAATATTTCAGAGCCAAATCGTCTCCTTCTACTTCAAGCTCTTTGAAAAACATTTTACAGACAATCAGACTGTCCAAGATAGCATGAACACCATCAAGGAACACATCATTGCTAAATTCTTCAAAGACAACAGCAGCAGCAAGGTGCAGGCTTTCAAAAACCTGATTCAAATTTCGGTGAGCATATTTCAATTTTTCATTTCATGGTGGAAGCTTTTGCACAGAATTTAACTCTCAGGGAGTAGCAAGTAGCCACTTAACATTTGCTCAGGCAATGAAATGAACAAATGTCTACAATTTTTCCTTACTAGTTTCATGTATATTTTGGATGATTTTTTTCAAGTCAATACAGGAATAAAATAAATGTATTATTTGGGAAAACACAGGCATTTAAACTGTTACACAGAAGACAGGTGAATAGATACATCCAGTGAAGAGGAAGTAGAGGAAGTAGTAGAGGAAGTAGTGAGAAGTTCTTTCATTGTTCCTTGCTTGTGTGATGGAAATTCTCTTGCTTTGGAGGAAAGATTATGTGTCTTAATGGAAAGACCAGTAGGAGGGGGTGAGAAAATTTGTTCTCCTCTTAACTTGGCCACCAATGTACTGCAACATCAACTGAATCACATGCCTGGCTAGGTGTCAGCTTCTTCATCTCAAAAGGAACCTCCTGAGTAACTACATAGATTCTACTGTTGCCTTGCTTTAAAAATTCACAGAGCCACAGGTGGAAAAATGAGATCAGAGAAAGGTATAAACTTTGGGGAGGCAGCAAGGTCCTCTTACTGTGCTGTCTGGGTCACCTCTGACATGTGCCCAATTAGAAGTGCTCTTTATTTTTAGGAGAAAGTAAATAGAATTTACAACTTATTAAGGGATTGTTTCATGAGCTTTTGGATTCTAATAATTTCAGCTGGAGAAATCCTTAGGCTTCTCATTTTTATCTTCTTGTGTCCTTAAATTAGGGCTTCTAGAACATACATGTTAAGTTTAAAGCATAAAGGCATTATGTTTTCCAAACCTCATCTATAAGACAAAGGCCTCCAAAATCCTTTGACTTTGACATAAATGGGCTCAAATGAGAGGGTTATGGTTCTTGTTATGGCTTGTGCCCTGAGGATTTGTGCTCAGCTTTCACTATATCTGGATCTGCTTCTGTCTTGTCTTGTATAAGCTGCCAGTGACAGAAGAGATGACACCAGATTTTCCTGGGCCGTAGGCTAGAGAGTGAGAAAGCACTTGATTCTGATCCAGTGTTACCCTGGCTTGCTTTTCAGCCTAGATAAGTGTCTTAAGGCCTTGGTGACAGATTCAAAGTTATTGCATGCACAGAACTCAATGCTACCCTTTCCCCCACCAACACTTTGCTTCAGGACTTATTTTATTGCATAATTTTGAAAATTCTATAGCATGAAAGTTAAGGACATAACCACATTATGACAAAACTGGCAATTTATCATTGCAGCTTTAACTGATAAATAGTGAATATTGTATAACATATTACTACTCAAAGTCATCTTTTAATGCAAGTAGTTTTTGAATTTTAAATTATCTATTATTTATCCAATATTTAGATTTTATAATAATGTTCAAGTGTTCACAATTGAAATACTTCCATTTTCATTGATAATGATACCAAAAGGAGATTATCTTGATGGCTCACATACCTGAAATTAATTTTGCTCTTTGCTTTACTTTAGGTCAGTGATGAGCATGTCCAGCGCCAAGCGATCATTGAACTCAAAAAAGTGATCGACGATCTGTCACCGAACCAGAGGAAGCGAAGAAGGAGTCAGACACTGTTTCAGAGCCGGAGAGCATCCAAATAAGAGTCATTCTGCCTATAATATTTGAATTTTTAAATCAAAATCTATTTATTAATATTTAAAATTATTTATATGGAGAATATATTTTTACTAATTAATCAAAGGTATTTAATAGTAAGTTTAATGTAATGAAAATGAATATATATTATCTATTAATATATGTATTATTTATAATTCCTGCATCCTGTTATTGTTATTCTTGTCCCCCCATCCTTTCTGACTAATTAAGAAGACTGTGTGATGATCCAGCTCTATCTCAGGGGCCAGCTAAGCCGCTGACCTGAGCAAGACCCTGAGGGTTGTGTGTTTATTTCATTTGATGATACAAGAAATACTTATAGATAAAATGGCACCATCTAGTTGTATATAAGAGAACATCTCTGCATTCTGAGCCAGTGCTTTAATGGCCTGTCAGACAGCACTTGAGTATGTCAGGTGATATGACTGGTACCATGGTAAATACACAACATCTCAGGAGATTTCACATCTGGTGCTTCTAAATATTTCTGACAACTGTGATTGAACCCACATGGAAAGTAACTCACTTGTTCGGTTTATTGATTTCTAATATATATAAATAAAGTATAATTTTACAAATACTCATGCTATGTTAGACTTTTTCTTAGTGAGGACCTGGGTAAATGAACTACATACTTAAGAATACTTAAGAAGGAAGACAGTAATTTTTAGCAATGAAAATCTTAGCATTGGATTAGGCTCTTTTCATTGAGATGTTTTCATCTGCTAGCCACTTATTGGCTTTCACTGCTCCAGTTGACAATTATTTGAATTATGTTTCCAAGAAATAGATTTAATTTATGACACCATTCTATTCAGAGTTTCTGCTATGGACAATAGTCCAAGATGCTTAAGTTGGCACATAGAAATTTCTTTCTTTCTACCCCGTTCTTCTGTTTCTTTCCCCTCCTTCAGTTTAGTGTCTCTCTTCTCTACTCACTTGGTCAAATAACAGAGAGAGAGAGAGAGAGAGAGAGAGAGAGAGAGAGAGAGAGAGAGAAAGAGAGAGAGAGAGAGAGATCTGGATTGGAATCTGGGCTATGACATTGCAAGGAATATGATCTTTAATGAATTATTTATATTTTCTAAGCTTAAGTGTTCTTGTCTGCAAAACAGAAGTAATTGTGTCTTTCTCATAATATTGTAGTGAGAGGTTATTTTATTGTTCAAAAAGTACTTACTGTGGACACCTACTATGTGCCTAAGTTCTTTAAATACTCTGGTTGACAAAGACCAAATAATTCTGGTTCTTGGGGAGTTTCAAATTGAGCAAAGAGGAGATAGACCATGAACAAAATATATATTATGTAAAGAAATTGCATGATGTTAGGAAATTATTGATGCTGTAGGAAAAAAATAAAAGTTGCAAAGAACGAAGGAACTAGAAATAGTGTAAGTGAGGTGAAGTGAGTGGGTTAGAGTTTCAGATCAAGTGACTATAGTTGCTATCACGGAAGAGAAAACATTTGAAGGAACACTTGTAAGGAAGGTACTATATTTATGTTACAGCATGAGGAATACCCCGAAAAACACTCCAGAGTGGAGATTTGCTACTAGTGGAGTGTTAACAGAATGGCTCAAAGCTCACCCTGGTGGTCTCAAAAGACGCTAAAGGAAAACAGTCACCATTAAAGAGGAATACAGAGGAAGTAGCCTTAGGAAAGAGCCAGTGTGTCCTTCATGTAGGAGGAGGTTAAGGGTATGATAAGTTCAGTGGACAGTGAAACACAGAAAACTCAGCAAATAGATATTAAGACAGGAGGTTATGAAAGGAAATGTGTGTAGGAATGTGAGTACTGACATAAACAAGGACAAAGTTGTTACTGAGATTATTTCTCTTGGTTTTTGGGGCAGTGCTGGTAAGACTGAAGTTGTCACAGAATGAAAAGATTAGATATTTGGATTGATGGTTTCAATTGACCCTTCCACAGTAGTAGGATCCATGGAAAGTGTTTTTATAAAGGGATCATTTTAGTCTTTGACAATAATCAATGGCAATTAGGTTGATTATTGAGCAATTAAATGACAGTGGCTGAAAACTGATTCCAAAATGTTTACATATTTAATGAGAAAAATAGAAAACTGTCTAGGCTAATTTTGGTATGATTGTTGATATCAGATCTTGTCATTGTCTTTATTCTTGTTAGTATTTAAGATTGAGTGATGTGGACTATATGCTACAGATGGAGAGCTACTGTGAGATTATCTTGTGTGAAACATAGAACCAGGTCATACCTCTAGATAAGGCATTAGTAATTCTTGTTTCTTATTGTCTTGAGGAGTAATGAATCATGCAATTGGAAATGAAGTCAGAGTTACAATCTAGGTCTAGGTAAAATTTGGCCTAGACACTGAGACATAGAAAGATATAAATTGTGTCTTCTGATATGATAGTAACAGACAATAAGACAGGGAGGAAGTCTTAACTGGGAAGATCTGATAGAGTCCCTTGTGGCTTTGGCATGGGAAAGAGAAGAGAAAAGCTTGCTAAATTTGTCTCCAGAAACAAGATCTACTATCCAGAAGCAAAGACTTCATCGGTCTTGTAATAGTGCATGAGGGAAAGATATTCTTTTATTTTCCACCCCTTCATGTCTCAGGCAAAGCTCTGTAAGAAGAAACTGGTTTTTGTTTGTTTTTGGTACACAGACTGAACTCAGGACCTTGTGCTTGCCAGGGGGCTGTGCCACTGAGCTATACTCCTGGGCCAGAACAAACAGTTTTGAAGATCAAAGTCCTAAAACTGTGTGCCTATGTCAATTAAAATCGAGATTTAATAGACAGATGGTAGGTAACATTGCGTTTTCCACATATCTTGCCATACTCCTTTAGGGCTTTGGTAATGACAGTGACTCACAGATGTGGGAGGAGCAAGATAGACTTTTTCTGAGAAGGAGAACTGAGGAAATCTCAAAGTAAAGAAGGGATGCATGAAGAAAAGCACTACAGAAAGGGAAGAGAAAACACAGCTTGAAGAGACACGGCAAGCATCAGAACCAGAGTTAGGACACAGACATTTTATCAGGCAAGAAATTTAAAACAATGACAACTATTATGTTAAGGGATATAATGAAAAAAGTAGATACTATGAAAAAACAAATGGGTAACATGAGCTAAGAGATGGAAATTCTAAGAAAGATTTGAAAGGAAGTAACATAAATAAAAAACATTCTAACAGAAGTGAAAAATGCCATTGTTGAGCTCATCAGTAGATACAACTGAGCTAAGGAAAGAATCAGTGAGCTTGAAAATAGGTAAAAAGTAATTTCTCAAACTGAAATGCAGAGAGAAAAAAACTCAAAATGAAATAAAAGTTAAAACAAAACAACAATGTCATAAAACCAGGACAGAACAGCTCCAAATTTGGAGACAGTTTTAACAGTTGAGATAAAACTATAGATTTTCAAAAAAGCATTTAGCAAAACAAATTCCTATAAAACTTTCCCAAGGACTATCATATTTAAATTGCAGGAAAACAAAGGCAAAGGAAAAACTGAGAGAGTAAAAAACCCCCCCCCAAAACAAAAACAAACAAAAAACACTTAGAAAAAAACATAGAAATTATAGCCATATACAATTCTAATGTGTTTCCAATTGTTATTGTAACAAATCACCACAACTTTAGTGTTCTAAAACAATATGAATTTATTATTTCATGGGTCTAGAGTGCACAATTAATCTCAGTGGGATGCATTCAATGTGCTGGGCAGCTCATGCTGCTTCTGTAGGCGCTGGGAAGGAAGCTGTTTCATGTCCCTTTCAGTTTCTGAGGCAGCCTGCACTCCTTAGTTTGTGGTCTCCTGCCTTCATCTTCATAGCTGAAATGGTTGGTCGGAGTCCTTCTCTTGTTGCTTTCTCTCTGATGTGCTTTCTTCCACCTTCCTTTTCTGCTGTAAGAGCCCTTGTGTCTATATTGGATCATGGATAAGGAAATTATACTGCGTTATCTATGTGATAATCATTGTCTCTCTTGTAACAGATTTGAAAATAAACTTTATGATGTGTCCCTTATTGAGTATTTGATATCAGGCTTCACATTAGGTCCTGTTACTCTTCTAATACAAATACCTGTTGATTAACTAAAGATAAGCTTATTAAACCAACTGAAATGAGGGGAGAAAATCATGACCAAAATCCTACCTGAATCTCAGAGAAAGGAGGCCAGGATTGGGTGTTTATAGAGCTTGCAGCTATGTCCTCAACTGAACTCTTTCAAAGAAGGGAGATTGAGATGGAGAATTTCATGATATAATAGTTCAGGTCTAGTAGAAATAGTGGGGAAAGGTTCTTGAAGCAATTTTTGATACATAAGCAGTTATTAATAGTTACTTTACTCAGGTGAGCAATCTAATGTCCCGATAAGTTTGCTTGTTCAGTTAGACAAAATATGTGTTGATAAACTAATGGTCAATAATTTGCTGAAGCAAACAGTGTTGTTTCTGTAGACTTATTTTCCTGGGAAAGGGTTTTCTGCAACAGATAGTTAAGTCTCTTGGATTCAAATGACATAAGGTCTCAGTTGAGCTAGCTAAGCTACATGAATGCAGATGGCCTCTGTTCTTATGAGCTCATATAAAATACTGGCCACTGAGAAAAACATTTTCCTTTGTAGTTTTATTGCCTTAAAATTTTTTTCTCAGTAATTTTACATGTTAGGCATAATCAGTCACAGTTGATGGAAAGAATTGATGAGAATTAAGGAATTTTGGCTTATCTGTAATGTACTCAGTACAAAAAATACAAGGCCAAGAGTCTGTCTGTTATGTTGCTCTTTTTATCTAGAATGAGACTCTGCTTGCTCCATGACATGGCCTTCTTTAGTCAGATGTTTATGAAGGATCAAAGGTGAAAGTGCCAACTCCCTCTTGAACTGCAGCTGTAAAGCCACATCAGAGTCATTGACATCCTGGGTACAGTCCTCCCAAGGATGTGTAATAACAAGTCATGTGACATAGATATAAACCCTTGTTCAGAGTTCAGGTAAATCTTGATTTCATTAAAGGAAAAACTTAAGTCTTCCTTCTTTCATCTATAGAATGGGAGCTCATGAGACAATTGTTAGGATTAAGTAAGAAAATACCTAAAAATGCTTGGAGGAAAAAAAAAACAATGCTCTTTGCATGGTAACTATAATTATTGTTGATATTTTTGTTGAATAAATCAATGCATAATTGTCATTACCTCCCTACAGTAACAAATTCTCTTCAGTTTCTATAAATTTTAAATTTCACATATATATGGGGCCTATTTTGGTAGATTTATGATATATATATTCTGTAATATGTGTAGTAATTACATGTATTTATGGGATTAAGTATGATGTATTGATAAATACATTGTACATGAGTTTTGATAATTCTGTTCAATTCAGGATCCTGGCATATCCATTTTTTTTGCACTGGGAACATTCAAAATCCTTTCTTGTAGCTATTTTATAATATCCAGTAATGTTATTTTTAACTATAGTTACCCCATTGTGCTATAGAAAACTATAACTGAATCCTACCTACTTGTATATTTTTTTTCAGTTTTTTGAAACAGGGTCTTGCTGTGCAGTTCAGATTGACTTTGAACTCATTTTGCAGCCCAGGCTGGTCTCAAACTCTTGGCAATCCTTGGCCTCAATCTTCCAAATGCTTGGATTGTTGGCATGTTCCACTACACCCAGTTTCTACCTGTATTTCTGCACTAGTTAGCCACCTTTTCTCTATTCTCCTGCCTATTGTGTTTCCCTAGACTTTGATAAGTATTTTACTCTGAATTTCTGAGATTAACTCTTTTATCTTCTGCATATGTGTGAGAATATGTGGTACTTGTCTTTGTGTGCCTGGTTTATTTCATTAAACACAATGTCATCCCGGCTTATCTGTGTACCTTCACATAACAGGAATTTTTTTTGATGGCTGAATATATTTCACTGTGTATAAATATTGCACTTGCTTTATACATTCAGCCATTGATGAATGTATATGTTGATTCTAAATCTTGGTTATTGTGAATAATGGTAAAATAAGTATGGGTATACAGGTATCCTTTTGGCATTCTGATTTCTTTTCCTTTGGATATATACCCAGTAGGGGGATTGTTGGATCACATTATGGTGTTATTTTTGTTTTTTTAAGGGACTTCATATTGTTTCCCATAGTGGCTATGCTAATTTACTTTCCTCCCAACAGTGCATGAGAGTTTTCTGTTCTCTGCATCCTCATCAGCATATTTTGTTATTTTATGTTATTTTTGATGATAGCCATTCCAATCTGCATGAGATGTCTTCTTATTGCAGTTTTGATTTGTATTATCATCATGATTATAGACTTTGAGCATTTTTTCATATACTTTATTATCATTTATATTTCTTCTTTTGAAAAGTATCTATTTTGGTCATTGGCCCATTTTTTATTTATTTATATTTTTGCTATTCAGCTAAATTTTTTGTATATTTTGAATATTAACTCCTTGGCAGGAAAATGGTGTGCATGTAATTTTCCCCATTCTGAAAGTTGTTTTCTTTTTTGTGCAAAACTTTTTGAGTTTGATGTAGTCCCACTTGACTATTTTTGCTTTTGTTGTGCTATTAAAGTTTTATTCAAAAAATCTCTTCACCCATAACAATGTCCTAAAGTGTTTCTGCTATGTTTTTGTGACTATTAGTGGTTGTAAACTTGACTGCATTAAGAGCCATACAGTAGATTAATAAAGCACACTTCTGGGTATGTTTGGATAGGTCATAAGTATATGACCTTGGGGCTATATCTAATTCCTAGTCCTTTTCTCTTTGACACCATTCCCATGCTCTACTTTGTAGTTTCCATGAGGTGAGCAGTATTTTATCACCAATCCCATCTACTCCAGTGGTTTCTATTTTGCAACCAGCTAACCAGAGACTGAATCCTCTGAAACAATGATCCAAGTACATTTAAATTGTGGGTGTCACTATTTTTCTCAACAATGGGAAAGCTACCCAGTACAGTCTTTTTCTAGTAGTTTCATGGGTTTTGATCTTATATTTGGATTTTTGATCCATTTTGAGTTGATTTTTCTATATGGTCTGAGATGTATTTCATGTTCTGAAGAATTTCCCATTCCTAGAAGCATAGAGGAAGCAAATAAATGGTTAAGGAATAAATTACAAATAAATTTTTTTAAATTTCATCCATGTTTTAATTGTCATAGTGTATCATGACTTAGATTACTTTATGAATTTTGTTAAACCTTATATCTTGGAGTCATCCAGAAGTGAAATTTGGGATTAGGATAGAAAGGGCTTGCAAAGTTGACCTAGATTCAGAGATTTGGGTCATGAAGGTAAGAAGTCACCTACAATCAATGTAACACTGACACAGAAGTTTTGAGGATAGAGGATTTATGTAATCCAAACTCTGGAAATATATGTGGTTAAATGTGATTTGGAACAATCTATCCATAAAAAGCTATATCACCACTGAAAAACTGGGTCTTCATGGGCAGCATGAAAAGCAAGTAAAGCTAGTACAAGAGTAAGGTGATCAGGAAATTATTCAAGAGGTATGATAGAGTTTGATATGATCAAACCCTGAAACAGCTTGTTAAGAAGACCAGAGAATCCTGGAGCTAGAGAGGTCAAAAGAGTGACAGAGCACTTTTCTGTTGCATCTGAACTGCTAAGGTGCTGTGGATGTTAAAATGCTATGTTATAGTTCCATGCCTTACCCATAATAGTATTGACTCAGGGTATATGTGATGAAGGTTGAAGGGGGATAAGATTGAAATAATACAGAGCTGGGAAAGGCAAAAATGAGAACCTGGTAAAATGCTGTAGGTGGGAAAAGGACCGTGAATCATAAATAGATTTGCAAGAAGTTCAAGTGGCCATGCTGAAATAAAAACTTTGAGGTTATGATTCTGCTTGGGGCATTTTCTTTTCAAAAATATCAAGTATTTATAAGAATGTGGCACTGTTACTCATCAATTTTGTGGTCTTATTTAACTCAGACTAAATGGATATGTTTAAGACAATAAATTAAATGTTCTGTGTAAAAGTAATCTATGATGATAACACATTTCTGGGATGGAACTCTGTAGTTTCCCAGGTGCCAAATTGTATGAATCATGTGAAATGAGGAAATACAGTAGAATTTTTTATCCCTTAAATTCTTTTGGGAAGTTAAATGATCGATTAAAGTCTAATTTCTTGTATTTTGAAACACTTGTCAGCTCTTACTCTCAAAACTTGCCCTAGGAAGGATTTTGTGGTTTATGTTAAGAATGTGTAATGGCATTGTTTATTTTCTCATTTATTTCTCATTTATTTTCTCTGTGTTTGTCTGACCTGGGAGCTTTTTTTCTCAGTTAAATGTGCCATTCCATGCTTGTTGTCAATGAGAAGTAATGTAGCAATGGAAAACAGAGAAAAACCAAGTTCCCTGCTGGAGTTTCAAAAGCTTAGGATCTTAAAAAAATAAAAGATATTTATGATATAAACAGGTTGAGAGAAAGCATCATGGGAAACAGGAATAAGGTTAATGAACTCTCATGGCTAAAAGGAATAAGGAGAACTAAAAATTAAGTGATATAGGAAAGAAGATGGCGAACTCTGAGATAATAAACTGGATCTGAAGGAATCATGAGGACAGAATGGAATCTCCATATTGAGGTCACCCAGCTGTTACTTGAACAAAGTTACCAAACATAACAATCTCACACAAATAATACTATTCTAAGGATTATTTCACCAGGGTAATATGGGAAACCAACTCTAAGGTTAAAAAGTATGTGTTAATATTTCAACAAACACTAGTATATGATTTTGTGTTCTCTGTTCATATTTTAAGATTTGATAATCTTATTTGTCACAACAGTACTTATAAAATAATGCGCCTGCTTTGTAGCTGTAAGAAAAGTGATTCATAATAAATGTTATAGTTTATACCTAGATGTCCCCCCAAAGCCTCATGCTGTTATAAGTAGGGCTTTTTGGAATGACTGATAATGAGCATGTGATACTGGATTTGTTCACTGACTGGTGTAGCATAGTTCTGGGTGGGGGTGATGGATTTAATGAAGAGGGAAGACTCATCCTAGGTGTGGGTGGCACCAATCAATAGGCTTGCAGCTTGGATGCCATAAAAAGAGAAAGAAATAGAAAGTTTCCTGCTCCCTAATTGCCTTGTTATTGGCTGTTTCTCCTTTGCATTGCTCCTCTGCCATGCAAGCAGACCCAGCAGTTATGGACTGAAATCTCTCAAAACTGTAAACCAAAATGAACTTTTCCTCTTTTAACTTGTAGGTGTTGGGTGTTTTGTCCCAGAGATGAGAAGTAACTAAGACAATAAATAAAAACTAAAATTTCTGTATGTTTAAGTGACTGCCATTGGTGTGCATCAAGACTTTTATTAGTTTAGACAGAAAAAAACTATGCAAATGACAGCAGAAACATGATCATATCTGATAGAAGCTTTTGTGTGCTGGTGTGTGTTTTTGGTGGAATCCAACAGCAATGTTTCTAAGTTAGTCTCTTGTTATTGCACTCTGCTTGAGGATACTCATTAGTAATTGCTGCGATTCACTATGGATTGTTTGCATATCTTCAACCTTAAGGAAGCTTACTGCACTTTAGGAAGCATCGTTTGTCAATGTATTCATTGGGGCTTATGCTGCCTCAGCATTGTACTACATTAATTCTGGGTCTTTATGCCTATGTTAATTCTCTTTGCTGCTCAAGTTTTCTGAGAAATTTCCATAGACTACTAGAAATTCTTCTGAAAATTAAGGCATTTATTGGTGGACAAAGTGATTTTTAATTTGGTATACTAATGATCTTTAAGTTAGACTTTCATGTACAGAGAAAATTAACTAACATTGTGGGTTTTTTTTAAGAAAAGTACTAAACACATAAAATAGTGTTATATGGTTATAAATGGTCTTCACTTCAGTTCTGCAAAGTGAGTTTTCTCTATGTTTGAAGGACACGAAATAAAGAAGCCTTAGCACAGTAAGGTTCAAAGATGGGAAAGTGAAGTGAGCCAAGGAAAGGAAAAAACAGACCTGTTTTGCTCTGCGCAAGGGGTGGCCATTAAGTGCAGAGGTCATGGAAAGGGGCAGAATAGGACAAATCAATTCATTAGGAGTCACTTGCAGTCAATAATACAGCACGTAGCCCACTTCAGTTCATTTCTAATATATGATCAGTAAGATATTTGTGGGTAATCAGATTCCATTTTTATTATTTGTTCTTGAATTCAGGTGGTTTTAGTGCTCTCATGTCTGACAAATGAGACAGAATCTGTTTAATTACATTGGTTCATCTGGCTTCCCACAACCCAGGTTTCTGTAAAGCATTTGAAGGCCATGATGAGATGTGGATTATATTCTAGTTAAACCAAAGAGAATTTAATTTTTGTCCTATAAACTTCCTTCTTAGGACAGCTTTCATTAAGTCCCATAAATTCTGGTATATTGCACTGGGTTATCATTTGTTTTTGTCCTAGTATACATGTTGCCATAAACATAATTTATTTTCATGCCTTGATTTCCTCAATACTTAAATCTTACCTTTTGAAGAGAAAATAAATCCCATTAAGGTGAAACTTATTTGTTTCTGTGTACATGTAGTCAAGTGTGGTCATTTTAAAATGGTAGAGGCAAAAAAGTGAAACTTTGTGTAAGATTTTGCTTCATGATAACAAAGAATGTTCCTGGACACTCTCAAAAGTGTGCTTATTGTATACCAATAGAATGGTGGCTCAAAGTTACCATAACACAGTCATGAGCTTTACACAATATTTCAATAAATATTTTCTCATATTTATTTCTATTTGAAAATAACAAGAGTAATTCATCTTTCAGCCTTTTATCAGAAATTTCTTGAGTACAAGATGATTTCTCAGTCCTTCAGGTAGTAGGTCTCTAGAAAGTGACATCATATATTCCAGGGATATGAAAAATTCAAAGGAATTGAAGGATAAGTACTGTCTGGCTATAGTGAACTAAGGGGATCAGTTCTAGGGAAATAAGTTTTCAAGTAGTAGGGAAGATAAACCTCCATATTGGCTTCCAGAATAATTTTTTTTAGATAGAGGTAAATGCAGTACTTATCAAGTTAATATATATATTAAAATTGATGATGTGCATAAGTTGCCTAAGACATAAAATGGTTCTTCATGGACAAAACTTCTCATGCATTGCAGAACTTGCAACAGTCATTGCTTCTGCACACGTAAAGTTCCAGTAGAAGTTCTGGAATGATTGTGACAATCAAAAACTGCTCATATACATTTTCAAAATTACTTGTGGGTGAGGGAGTGGTGGATGCCACTCATCCCTAAAAACTTAATTTTAAAAACCTTCTAACTCAGCATATAGATAAAATTATAACTCTGCAGCCTTGCCTTTCTCTTGTTTCTGATCAATGTGATTAGTCTTCCAAAGAGTTTGACAAGATGTTACAGTTTGTATCTGATGCCCTTCCCTAAGACTCATGTGGTCATGGGGAGTGTGTTTTCTGAGGTGGATAAGTCTAGTTTATGATTGATTCATGTTAATGCTAAATTCTTCCTAGGATGGATAGCCTGCATACAGTACAAGGGACATAAAGATGCTTGTTCCTTTTGATATTTTATGCCACCACGCATGGTTGCCCCACTGCCCTGTGTCACCCTCCCTTAGAGCCCCTGCTTATAGACTGAAACCTCTACAAACTGAGAGCTAAATAAACCTTTCCACTTTAACGTTGGGAGTCTTTGTCTCAGCAAAGAGAAAGTAACTAAGACACAAGACCATTTCATGTATCTTTCATCTAATTGTTTTCCTTTCATTGAGGAAAAAGTTTACACACAAGGTACTGAAGACATTGGGAGAATAGGAATCATGAATATTAGTTCTATGATTTAAATATAGATAGAGTTCCCAAAATGTCCCTGGTGGTAGAAAATAATTGATGGAGATGGAACCTTTAGAAGGCAAAGCCTTGTAGAAATTCTTAGATTTCACCTGGTTTTATTTCTTTCTGCTTCCTGGTTCATGATATAAGTGGGTTGCTTTTCCCTGTTTTCTCACTATGATGTGCTACTATTACCAGAAGCTTAAAGGAATAGGCTTGCTTAATCTTGAACTGGAACCTCCAGAAGCAAAATAAATCTTATTATAAATTAATCACCTCAGGTATTTTATTATTAGTGACATGAAGCTAACTATTATGGTGTGCATCTAGGTTTCCCCCTCAAAACATAATATGCACACAGGTGGGGACTTGGGGTGGTAATTGGATCATAAAGCTATAATTTATAGCTAAATATGAGGCTGGGAGGTGAAGCCTGCTCTAAGCAAGTGGGTCACTGGGGATGTGGCCTGGTGGAGTCTATCTCCTTCCCTCCTCTCTTGAACTCTCTGCTTTTCACTGCAATTCTATGAGGTGTCTTCTCTGCCTTAACCTCTGTCATGCTACCCTGCCTTGGAGCTAGCCAACTTTAGACTGAAATCACTATAAAGTGTGAGCCAAAATAAACATTTGCCCCTTAGAGTTGCAGTGTGAGGTATTGTGCTTCAGTGATGAGAAAGTGGCTAAGACACTAATAAAATAAATAATTAACTTTGGTTGAGTTGGGGGGGGCATCAAGAACTTTGAGTAACTGAATTTTTGCTCTGTTTGTTTTTGTCACTGACTTTAGGGACTTAGACCAGAGAAAATGCTGTGTAATTGGAAAATGACATGCTGGAAACTCTGGTTCAGGAGTTAGAAAATCCCCAGTGTCAGTTTCCTTAGGCGAACGCACTGAGGTTAATCAAATGTAACTGAAGGAGCCAGATTCTAAAACTGTATCAGTTTGCAAGTGAACCTGTGTCTACATGGCACAAAACCAGTTCCAGTCAGTTTATGGAATAACATCAGTGATATTGTCATGATGTTGTCAAAGCATGCTTGTTTATCTGAGTCTTTCTACTTCATCTTTACTCAGAACTACTAGTAGTGAATCAGGAAGACAAAAAAGGCATGCTCAGGGAAGCAGCCATAAAGAAGAGTACATCACGAATCACTCAAAAATCATAGCCCCCCAAGGCCCATATGACTTTCTATCAGCAGTCTCAACATCTTTAGACATGGCATATTTCCCAGGACACCAACGTGCTAGACAGATCCTTAAAAACTTGTATATTCAGAGAAAAATAAGTGGTCTTACTCATCTGTGGTTTGGTTTCTTCCTAAATGTTAGTTTTTAGCTTTTAGAGATAAGTGTTGTGACTGCTGCTATTTTATGCCCATTGCTTCTGAGCTCAAATTGGATGACACAAGACAGACAATTTAGAAAAATAGTTGTTGGCTGATAATACGAGTTCCAGCATTGGGACAGTGACCTAGACTCCTTGAACTAAGAAGAGGAGAAAATAGGAATTTAAAGAGATTGCAGGGCTTATTCAGGGAAAGAATCATTTCAAGAGACTCTTCTGAAGTGAGAAGAGAGTGAGTCGGGAAACAAAGTGTCTGTTCTTATGAGAAAGTTTTCCTGACAAATATCTTAAAGGTCACATATCTATAGCATATGAATGTTTTTAACCACACGAGTTTCAGTAAAATCAAAATCAAATGCTACCAAGGAAATCAGTTTTTAAAATTTTTGAACGTTAGGCTAGCAATAAGGAAAATTGTAGGTCTTGGACCTCATTGGCTTAGTGCTAAATAACCTAGCTAGCAGTGCCAGGGAAACCACAGATTGGGTGTTTTACTTTAAAATGTGGAAACATGTTTATGCTCATCTTTTTCCTATCTAGAACACTAGATCAGAACAGTGCTGTTAATAACTGACTTCACACACAGTTCATCAAAACAGTTATAGCCCAAGTGGCAAAACACAAGGAGATCTGCTCTCAGAAATATGGGAACTTCAGGTGTGTCTTGAGAATCAGGTTCCTAACTTCACTAACCAGGAAGACTAGACATTTGCTTTCTGTTCCTTATTAGAGACAGTTGGGAAGGGCAGACTTTAAGAGACGACAGGAAACAGGTTCTCAGAAGGGAAACGAGAGCCAATTTTAGATTTATCAAGTGGGAGTAGGGGTGTGTGAGGGGGTAGGAAAGTAGACTAATAGATTCAAAAGTCAGTAAAAAAAATCCCTAAAGGTGCTTTGCTGGACTTCAGTAGGAAGGACCAGAAAATACAGTTGGTTGGGGTAAGTTACTTCTCAGCCCTGAAAAAGACTTTGCAATTCAGGGTAGCACATTGGACTTTCTGTTAAATGTGTTTGCTGACAATATATCTCACATTCCCCCACCTTTTCTGCTACTATTGTACCCAGAGTTTTTGTTTGCAAGAGTAAAACATCAATACAAATCACTGAAAATCTTCAACATAGTGGCTAGAATAAAATCAATACTCAGTGAAAGCTATCACTTTATTATTATTTTTCATTTCAGCTGGTATTTTTTCTTAGCACATTGATAGCAGCAAAAATACTTTATTAATATTTATTTAATGCATAATAAACTGGGGTAGCCACAGTAGTAATAATATTGTCGAACACTTATTTTGGATTTTCTATGTGTGCATGTACTTTCCATAGTGAATTGAGAACTGGTGCTGAACTCCCCATGGAATTCTACAAGAAAGGTGTTACTAACTGAGGGTCAAGATTATTCATCGAGTAAATACAGAGCCAGGTCTCAGACTCAAGCAGCCTAAGTCCAGAAATCAGGCTGTCCCCTAGGACACCTCACTTGAGAGAAGTGGAATTGAGTTAGGAACTGTAGGTCCCAGGGTCTGAGGAGTCCTATTAGTGCAGCAAACCGGGGAAGCAACAGAGATGGATCTCTCTTGAATAGCAGAGACCAGACCAGAAGTCCACCCTCACAACTCTTATTTAGCATAGTATAAGAAGTCTTTCAGAGACAATAGACAAGACAGAGAAATAAAAGGCATCCAAATTGCAAAAAGAAGTTGAATGATCTCTGCTTGCAAATATGACATATTATGTGTAGAAAATGTTAAAGATTGTACCACAAATCTGGTAGAACTAGTTAAAGGTTTCAGAGTACAAATCAACCCTACAATTAATATCATTCTATATGCTAATAGTTATCTGAAAAATAACAAAAAATACCACTTATAATAACTAAGAATAAAATAAAATATCAATAATAAATTAAATGAATGAAGAAAATGTGCTCTAAAATGTAAACTGTTAAATATAGAAGTGGAAATAAATGGAAAAATATTGTGTTCACAGATTAAAAGAATTAAAAGTATCAAACTATGCATATAATGCAATGATCTACAAATTGATGGCAATGTCTAACAAAATTTTGATAACATTTTTACAGAAATAAAAAAGAATCACATTACTTCATTTTAAAAATCTACTACAAAGCTATAGTAATCAAAACAGCATGGAATTGGCATAAGAACAGACATAAAGCTTAACGGAACAGAACAGAGAGCCTGGTAATGAATACACAAAACTGCATTGATTTTTGACAAAGATGTCAACAATACACAATAGAGAAACAATAGTTTCTCCAATGAATGTTGTTGTAAAACCTTAACATCCACATGCAGAAGAATGAAATCATCTAGCACCATACATAAAAATCAACTCAAAATTAATTAAAGACTTAAATATAAGACCTAAAATTGTAAAAAAGGAAAACTGCAAAAAAAAGCTACTACAAGAAAACACATCACAAATGCTTCATGGCTTGGTGTTGGCAAATATTTTTTGTCCCTTACTCCAAAATCATAGGAGACAGAAAGAAAGGAAAAAAAACAGATAAATTTGATTATATAAAGCTAAAAGACTTCACAGCAAAGGAAATAATCAATAGAATGAACCAACCTGTAGAGAATATATTTTCAAACCATACATTTGACAAGCAATTGAGACCTAAAATATGTATGAAACTCAATAGTACAAACCCAAGAGAATGAAAATAAATAATAAATTATCCATATGACAATGAACTTAAACATATATTTCTCAAAGGAAAACATAAAAATAGCCTGTAGCTGTTTGGAAAAATGCTTATCATCAGTAATCATAAGGGAGATGAAACTTAAAATCATGAGGTCACCTAACACTTAACAGAATGGCAGCTATGGAAGAGAGAAGAGATAGAGGACAGTGAGACAGTAACATGGAGAAAAGGGGACTCATATATTTTTGGTGGGAATAAAAAATAATATAGCCATTATACAAAACTACATGGAGGTTCTTCAAAATGTTTAAAATATAGCTACTATATTATTCAGCAATCTTATGCCAAGTATATGTCCCAGAGATACAAAATCAATATGCCAAAGATACGTAGTTCCATGTTCACTGCAATATTCTTTAGAATAGCCAAGAAAGACACAGAATCACTATCAATGGATGAATAAAATGTTACACATGTACACACAAGTACATACACAATGGAATACTATTTAGCCTAAAAAATCAATGAAATTTTATCTTTTTTGACAATAGGCTGAACCTGGTGGACACTGTTAGATAATATGAGCCAGGCACAAAAAAAAAAATACAACGTGATCTCATTTATGTGCAGAATCTAAAATCATTAAATTCATAGAGACAAAGAGTGAAATAGTGATTACTAGAATCTGGGGAAGGGAGTGGGAAGATATTCGTCATAGATACAATTTTAGTTGGTTAGGAAGGATAAATTCAAGAGATCTTGAGTCAAATTATGGTAACTACAGTTACAATATATTGTATGTTTAAAAATTGCTAAGGGTAGGTTACAAGATTCTTACCACACGTGAGATTTATGTGAAGTAAAGCAGATGTTAAATAGATTGATTTAACCAATCTGCAATGAATACAGATACCAAAACATTTATGTTTTACATGACAATTATAGATAATTTTAGTTGCTAATTTAAATGGGGAAATAAAAAAGAAAATGCACTATGTTTTAATCTATTCAACAAAAGTGTATGAAGCACCTACTCACACAAGTACTGAAGTTTGCACTGCTGACACTGATATTTCTAAAAGGTGATTTGTGTCCTAAAGGATTTCCTAATCTAAGGAAAAGTTGACAAGCAGATATATAAGGAAAGACTCCTATACAGTTCAGTGAGAGTTAAGTGTTAATATTTTCCAGGGAAAGCTGCATTTTAACAGTATTCATTTTTTAAAAAAAACTATGATACAAAAGAATGAAGCACTAATGATTACACAGTGGAAAATTGGGAACAGTCTGGGACCTCAGTTAGATGTTCTTTAATTTGCAAATCACTGCCAGTGTTTTAATCAAACTAGTTTTTCCCCTCAATTTTTTTTATTTATTTAAAGAGAAACAAAAGCATGTAAAGGGTAGAGATAATACATAATTTCAAAAAAAGATAAACTATAAGAAATCACTAGTTGATAAATTACATATTGTCCTTTTAGAAATAGTTGTTCAAGTTACAAAATTAAAGCATACAAAGTAGATATTGAAACAGTCAGAGTGTAAATAGATACACATGCATGAGTCTCTACATGCATTTCTATCCTTTCTGTATTAGAGGGAAAAACAAAACATAGCAAGAGAAAACAAAACAAATTCCTATAAAACATGAAACCAAAAAGTATAAAACCACAGTACAAGGTGATCTACAATGATTACTATGTTGTTTCTTATTATCTTCAATAGAATTGTCTATATCATCAGGCATAACTGAATATAGCAGTACATAACAATATTAGTAAAAATAAAACGTTGTAGACAGTATAAAACTTCAAAGGCAGGTAATAATCAAACCAGAGTGGATATTCTAGTGAATCTTGTCATCTTCAATATAGTTGCCTATACACTCAGACTTGATACTATCAATCATAACAGCTTTGAATAAAATCTATCAACACAAAATAGCAATCTAACAAACCAGATTCGAATATGATCAGTCATGGTAAAACAGTGTAGGTTTTACAGAGCTTTAGATTAAGTTAATAGGAACTTAAGGATGATTACTGTACTATATCTTGTTATTTTCGGGATAACTGTCTGTGCCCTCAAATCTAGTACAGGTAGAATGACTGGAACAGAATATAATACATCTAAGCAGAGTAGTGTGAATAATGTGGGTTTTAAATCCTGGTGCACTATTAACAATAAAGTGTATCAAGGCCAACTATGTTAGAGATCCTAGCCATCCTTCTCTGCTTCATTCCTGCTATGCTATTAATATTTGTTTTTTTATCAGTATATTTTTTAGTACATACTGATCACATTTCTTGTGGGGAGTTGTTGACATGTACCTAAAACTTTGTAATTCTTTATCCTTTGCCCTTCCTTCCCTCCCTCTCTTGATCCCCTTCCCACTGCAAAAAGAAACGTAAACTAGCAGAACCATTAGGGAAATCAGTATAAGATTTCTCAAAAAACTAAAACTAGAAATTGACTCAGTTATTCCCTTGCTAGGTATATTCATGCAAGAAATAAAAGATAACATATTACAATGATACATGAGACTCGTATTACATGATATCCGTGTTTATAGAAATGCAATTAATAATAGCTAAATCTTTGAAGAAGTCTATGTGTCCATCAAAAGATAAGTGAATAAATAAAATATAGTATTTATACACAATGGAGTACTACCTAATTTATTTTGTCCTAAGGAATCTTTTCTTTACGCTTTTGCTATATGAGTAAATGATGCAGGTAAGATCCTGTATTACAATCTTTTTTTTTTAGTAAATGATAACAAAAATCAGCAGAATGACAGAGATTCAAAAAGTAGTATGAAAATATATTTGTTATTTTTTAGTAAATAAGAAATCTTTTCTTTCTTAATCAATTTTTCTCCTAAAAGAGTTACATATCACCAACCCCATCTTCCTGATATAGTTCTTGAAAGAAAGGTTTGATCTTAATCAAAGTATTATCTTTTTCATCATATGTCTCAGGACCACTTCAAAAAACTTTACACTGGAAACAAATTCAATTGCTGCCATCCTTACCCCACAACTAGATTTAAGCTTGTAAGAAAGTGAAATAAATTATCTTTTTCAACAAAAATTCATTGAACATGTACATAATCCAGCACAGTGATATACACTGTGACAGTTCTGATCAAATGGAAATGCAGATAAACAAATATATAAATACAAGATTGTGGTATGTTTGTGATGACAATATGAATAATGTACGAAGGGAACAATGTACAAGAAAACCTGGTGCCAAGTTGATTAGGTGAAATGAAAGAGGGAGGACTTTGGAGATATAGAACAATAGATTTGTTTTTCTTCCTTTGTGTAATCTGATATTCAGGAAAATTAATATTTATAACAATTTAAGTTGATGGCACACACAGACTTATAACATGATAACATTCATGAGAGTTGGCCAAAGAGGAAAATCATCTTGGCAGTATGGAAAGATTTTTTGTATTATTGAAGATCTACATCTCTCCCTGTTACCTACAGAAAGGAGCAAAATGGAAGTGAACAGTAGGCAGAAATCAGAAGCATGGGAAGTATTTTCAAAAAGTGAAGGAAGGTCTGGGATGGACTGTCACCTGAGGTGACTTTAAAAGCTGAGGTAAGAGATTCCTTCTTGCTAAACTGTGGTGGGCTGTACATAAACTGGAAGCTAACAAAGTTAACAGGAAGTTGGCTTGCTTTTCTACCCTCCATGTGAGTGTTTAAGGAGGCATTTCATCTTCCTTCTGCTGATACTCCAGTTATACAGCCACAAAGAGCAGCATGTACAAAGGTAATGGGGAAATAAAAACTGTGATGTGTGTGGATCTTGAGATGGGGTCAAAGAAATTGTTAAAAATAGGCAAAAAGGAGGCAAGGAAATTGAGATTTTAAAACTGTGTTTTTAAGAAAAACCTTCAGGATGCAGAAGTTACCAGTCTTTTTCCTTTCCAATAAAAAAATACAATACCACCAACAAAAAAAACTCCTGAAGGACTTAAAAACACTTAAAAAGTCTATAAATTGGACTCTGAACCTGTCCATTTCACCTACAAATTGTGTTTCTTCCAACCACAAGGAAGAAGCAGTATTAGTGGACAGCATATCTCAACTTCAAGCATATGTAAATGGTTTTCGTTCTGACATAGTCTGTCAAATAAGTAACTTAACAAACAGTAGAATACATATCCTAGATCATCTATTTTAAATATATCTTCAACACTCCATAAATACCCCCAGAACTAACTCATAATGTGCTTTCTTCTCTTGAGGGCCTGCACTTTCTTTCTTTGAGTGTGTACTTTTGGAATTTTGCCTAATAAAACCTTTCCCATGCCTATTACTATTATTGAAAAGTCGCTCGCACGTGTATATGTGTGTGTGTGTGTGTGTGTGTGTGTGTGGTGGGAGTCAGCAAACCTCCAATGTTCTATATTTAGGGTGGGTTAAATCCCTCACCTTAGCCTATATGCCACCTTCAGACCCAGTCCAGTGACAGAGCTCACATCTTTTAACACCCGATCTCTCATTCCTATCAGGATCTGTATCTAAAATAGTCCCTTTGATATTTTTGACCCATTTTTTTGTCTATTATCATCCTCACTTCTTTCTGTCCAATTCATCTACACAGAAACCTAGATATCATCCTCAATTTCTGCTTTTTACTACTGTCCCATTGTCCTGTGCACTAGGAATTCTGGTCCTCTTTGCTTCCAAAATGTATTATTAAATTTTTCCACTTGTCTCCATCTCCATGGCTACCTTGAGGTCCAAGGCACTATCATCTTTTCCCTTGCTAAGATGATAGCAACAGAAGTGAAAAAACAAAAACAAAACCAAAAAACAATGCTTGTATTGTTTGGTTGACTTTGCAGGTCTCAAGCTGGTAGTCTGAGAATCTATTTGGAGGATAGCAATATGCATTATAGTAACTGAAGGGGTTTCCTTCTGTCTTGTTTTTGAAATTCAGTGTTTTGTATTTTTTTTTACCGTTTTGTTTTATTCCTGTATCTGGTAATCTGAGCAACTATTTTGAAGATAACAATATGCAATATAACAACCATTGTTAAATTATCATCTTGTTTTGAAAACCTATATAGCTATTTCTGTTGTTTGTTGTTGTTGTTATTTGACTCTTGTTTTTTTTATTTCCTTCTTGATTTTCCTGTTATGTCTTTTTTCTCTTTAAAATAAAAAATTTTCTTTATTCTCTGGTTATTAATTGAAATTTTTCATGGAGGAACTGTTCCTTATCTCCTATTTATTAATTTAATAATACATTCATATTAATGTTGATTCATACATTTATATTATTATTTGCACTTTATCTCAATAGTATTAACATGTATTTTGCAGATGTTGTTTTAACAACAGTGGGAGCTCCTAAAGTTGTACTCTACTGTACACTTTCGACAAGATTTTCATAAGGGTGGGCCGGGGATTTAGCTCAGCAGCATAAGTGCCTGCCTGGCAAGTAAGAGGTTGTGAGTTCAATCCCCGGTATAAAAAAAAAACAAAAAAAAGATTTTCATAAGGGTTTTTTTTTTGTATTTTCTTTTTTTCTGGCACTCCAAGACATTCAAGTATCATTTATATTTACATTTTCACTGTCCTAGTGAGGTAGGAGATTTGGGTGTGACCAACCAGCTGGGCAAGTGAGTGTGGACTGTCAATCACAGAGCTCCAAAAAATATGCAGAAAAATAGTTCCCAAGCCCTCCACCTAGGGCCAGCAAGAGAATGCTATTTTCAGTTCTCATGACAATTCAAACAAGTTTTTGACAGGATGCCTGAATCTGACATCAGCCCGAGGAGTGGGAGATATGAAATACAGCCAAGTTCTTGACCACTGTGCTCTCTCTCTGTCACAGTGGTCTGCTCTAACCCAGAAGAGTATATTTATTTTCTTACTTTGCCTACACTCACTCTGCAGAGCACATTTCTTTTCTTACCTTTAATAAATGTAAAAATCTCATTACTTTTTGTGGTTGTTTTGTGCAATTCTTTGTTCAGGACAGAAAGAACCGAGAGAAAATCTCTTGAAGGAGTACCCAGTATCAGAGTATTTGATAGTACTAGCAGTGCAATCAATCAGACCTACTTACCTCTGGAACATACAGTTTAGAAAATGAGATCTGGGGCTATGTGTGCTAATGCCACAAAAGTGTCACTGTTCCTGGTTACTCACAAAAAAGAATATTAGGAAATATACATACTTTTAATTACTAAGCAAAAACATTACATAGGTATCACACACACATATAATCATCTAAATATATATGAATTATAAAACCATGAGTTATATTCTAGCATTGATCCTCTTGCAAATTTTAACTTCCTATCCATGCACCACCAAAGAACCTCTGGGTTGCTCCCATTTTTGGCTGATTATGAATAGAGTTGAAAGAAATATTTATCTTCATTAATTTGTCAATTATTCTATCTCAACTCTTCTTCCCTTTGAGAAATGAAGTTGTGAAATAATTTACACAGTATGAAAATATACATGACATTAAAAAACATCAAAATACTTCTATAAATTACTAGCATAGATAAATGTAAAAATATGAGCAAATACATGGAGTTAGATAGGAAAAAATAGAAAAAGACAAGTGAAAAAAAACAAGGAAAATTGAAATTTTAAAGCTGTTTTTAAGAAAATTGCAGCTTCAAGACATGAAAATTACACAAGATTGCAGTATTTTTTTCCCCTTCCAGGAAACTCGATCAAAAATTTCTTAAGGCTCTCAAATTCCTAAGGCCTGTAAATTGAGGCTGCACTTGTACAATCTCACTTGTATATTGATTTTCCTCACTTTTCACACATAGATCCCTTGGAATCAAATATTGTTTCTCATGGACTTCCTGTGGCTGCCTCCTTTTTATCACCGAGATAGCCATTTTTGCACAGTATCCTCTAGAGACATCTTTCCTCACCTAATGCAAAGAGGCTTCCAAATCACTCTCTTATGCTCTGAATAGCTTTAGGAGCAGCGATCGTTTTTCATTTATGTAGTTATTTATCATCTTTGCTCAGTCCACCTCAGTTTGACCTGCCTGCACTTAGAGGAATAACTAGCAAAAAAGAGTCAATAAATATTTGTTCAAAGAAAGAATATATAATAGCCATTTATCTTTTGTTATGGAGAAGTTTGTGATATTGGTTGGTTCCACCAGATGCTCTAAAATAAAGGAATTGGAGTTTTTTCCTCTTCCTTTTTCTATATTCCTTAAAATATTTTTATCACAGTTTTTTCTATAGTAGCATATAGGAAGTTAGACGTTTTCTGGAAAAGACTCTTGAAATACTGTGTTTTTGAGGCAGATAGCCCAAAAGATGGTCTGTCTGCATTCCAGGAGACAGGAACCAGGGATACCTCCTGCTCTCGCATTAATCATAGTGCAGAATGAAGAGCGGGAAGCAAGTGGTGGATAGAAAATAAACTCAGCAGAGCAGAATTTTTGTTGTTGATTCAGTATGATAGCTAAGGTATTGAAAGACTTTGAAGAAGTACTAAATTTCTGATTTGAACCACTGGTGAATAGTCAGGCTACCTAGCAACATGCAAGTATTGGAAAAAGGAAGGAGAGAGGTAGCAAGAGCTGGAGAAGTAGGAAGATCCAGTTAAACATAATAGGTTTGGTGCTGACAGATGGATCTGGACTAGACAGAAAGGTCTGAGGCTTACTACCTTATGGGTGGTGGTAGAAGTTATAAGAGTAGTTGCCATCACTGGACAGTGGGGACAGAGTAAAAGAAGAGGGACAAAGACTAAATCTTCACTTTCAGTAACCTTCAGGGACTGGAAATTCAGAGGGGATTGAGAAGAGGTAGGCGATTGTCATCAGAACCAAAAAAATAGCCGCATCAAAGACTGAGGAAGAGAGCATTGTTGGTGACAACAGGTGATGAGACATGGCAAGTACTAAGACTAGAAACAAGTTGTCTGATTTGCCAATTTGTGGTCACCAGTGGCCTTTGGAAGTCATGGTTTCAGAAGTGTCAGTGGGCTTGGGGTGCAGAGCTTAGAAAGTACTGGGTTGAAAAGGGAAACAACAAAGTGATAAACTCATTTATGTTTATAAAGGTATGTCAGTCCAGTGCAGTTTGGTGGTACAGTTAGGAAAGTGCTGCCTTTTAGCAAGCATATTGCACAAATTGGGTTTTCATATTTGTTATGTGATCAACTAAGATCTGACTTTTTTAAAAAAGAAAAAAATGTAAACCAGCTAGGGCCTTTCTAATTTTTTTAAATAATGCAATTCTTTAACAATTACCTCTTTTAAAAAGTACTTTATTAGTTTAACAGAAAATTTCCAAATTTTTTGTGCAATCCGATTTCATAATTGTTCAGTTTTAAACTTCTGTCAAAGACCTTACATTTTCTGCTCTCTGGGCTTCTTCCTGGGAACCAGCGATGAGAGTATACTTGTTCTTTTGCACAAGGAAAACAAAAACTACATTCAATTTCATTAAAACACTTTTTGAAGAGTGAACAATAATTTTTAACAGGAAGTCCAATGACCAGTGGTTTTTACAATTTTAAACAGTAAATGACCACAAATCAGAAGTCATGTTATTATTTAGTATCCTGTTTTGATTTCCAGGTTCAAAAGTCACAAGTTGAAATTGTCATTACAGTGTACTTATTCAACAGGTGGATGTATTTTTCCAAAAGTTTTTGGCAAAAGGCTAGAAAACTTTGGAGAACCAAGAGATTTTCTAGCCTGACTATTCCCTTGAGAGTGTACAGTTCAGATTTTTTTTAAGCTTTACAAAGGACCATGCAATTGTAATCCTTATGAGGCAGATAACTATTTTCGCTTTACCTTTAAGAAGACCAAAAATGCCAGGAGTATATTTCCTTGGGTGTAATATGCCCAGAGAACATAATTCAGATCTTCTGATATCTTGTCCCGGGGTTGTGTTATAGCCTTCTCAATCCTAAAATTAGACATTTTTACCCACAGCTATTTTCTTTTAAGTCATGTCTCAAGGAGAACAATTTAGACAGAAGAAGTTTTATATGTAGCTCAGCTACTTGTGTGAGGCTGGTGGTCATGACACTTTGGGACTTTAGTTCTGGTTACAGTAAGGTGCAGTGTGGGCAGAAGAGTCTTCCTCCATGTGGCTGGGGCAAACTGCTGGGTGCAGCATCATAACCTCCTTGCTATTTTCGTTTATTGCACAGCAGTCAAAGGGACTGTAAATCCACCCGCTTGTTTTCTGTACAAGACAGAATCTTAACCCCGGCCTGAGAAGAGGCTTTCCTGTGAACTCACCCCATCCTGCCCTGGCAGGCTGCCAGAAAATGTTTACTCAGAGCAGCAGCTGAAGTCTGTTTGGGAACCTGCAGCTTGTGTACTTCCGATGAGTGACCAAGATGCCTGGGTGTGTGCTGACTCATTTAACAACAACTGATTTAGAGAGCTGCGGGGATGTGGGCGTTTGAGTGCGCTGGGGTTGGTTTTCCAACATGCTACCAAAAAAGTGATAGAGGGAAGGGCCAAATGATCAACTCAAATGCAGTTACTGTATCGTTTAGAAAATAGCTGGTTGTTTCCTTTTTATCTTTGCTGCTTCTCAGTCATTAGGCGCTGAATTTGGCAATATTTTAGAAATATTGAAATATGAACAGTAATCTTTAATAAGCACTTAAGCCAAGTGCTTGGCATTTTTTCTAAATGCTTTACATGCATTATTTACCCTTCATAGCCACCTTCCAAGGGATCCATTATATACTGTGTGCATATCAGTCTGGGGCTGTTCACACTTGGGACAGGAAGTAGCTTGAGTATCTGCTGTAGTGTATTATAGGAACTCAGGTCAGACTCGAGTTTATGTTCTTTTGCTTTGTTTGTGTTTAATTAAGTTTATTGGTACATTTTAGATATACATAGTGAGCACATTCATATAGGGAAATTTGTCCATGTACATGACATATTTTGATTCCTCTTTTTTCCCATTTCCCTCCCCTCCCTTCCGTCCCTTTTCCATTCCTTATTTACAAAAGTTCTGTTTCCTTCTTTTCTTTTCCCTTCCATCCTTTCCTTCTCTCCACTCTGTACTTCCCCTTCTCGTTTGAAAATTTTATTCCTATTTCACAATATCTATTATACATTTTGGTCCTTATTTACACTTTTGGTATCACATCAGAGAAACACTGTGACATTCACACATGTGTCATGTTTATTTCACTTAAGAGTACGATCTCAGGATGCATCCATTTACCTAGAAATGTCTCAAGGCTATCCTTTATGGCAGAATAGTATTCCATTGTATTAAAAAACCACATCTTTATCCATTCATTCATTGATGGGCATTTAGGTTGTTTCCAAGATTTAGATATTACAAACTGTGCTGCTATAAACATGGATGCACATACATTGCTGTGGTTTGGTTTTTAATTCTGCTGGAAAGATACCCAGAGAGAGAATAGCTAGATCGAATGGGACCTCTAGTCCTAGTTTTCTGAGGAATCTTCACATGGATTTCCACAGTGGTTGCACCAGTCTACACTTCCACCAAAAGTGGGGTAGTGTTCCTTTTTCCCCACACCTGCACCAGCTGTTACTGGTTGACAAGTTATTCTTTCTGCAGTAAAGATGGAATTTCAGTGTTGTTTTAATTTTCATTTCTCAAATGACCATTGATGTTAAACATTTTTCATATTTTTTTGGTATTTGTACTTCCTCATCTAAGAAGTATGTATTCATCTCAGATACCCATTTTTGGATTAGGTCTTTAAATGTGGGGGGGGGGTCTCCCGAAATTCAAAGACCCAATCCAAAAATGGGCATCCGAGATGAACACACAGTTCTCAGATGAAGAAATATGAATGGCAAATAAATACATGAAAAAAATGTTCATCATCATTGGTCATTATAAAAATGCAAATTAAAACCACACTGAGATTCCATCTCACTCTGGAAAGAATGACCAGGATCAACAAAACTACCAACAACAAATGCTGGAGAGGCTGTGGGGAAAAAGGAACTCTTCTGCACTGTTGGTGGGAGTTTAGACTGGTGCAGCCACTGTGGAGGTCACTCTGAAGATTCCTCAAAAAGCTGGGATTGGAAGTCCCATTTGACCCAGCTATTTCACTCCTAGGCATAGTCCCAGAAGAACTGAAAACATCATACCACAGTGATATATGTGCACCCATGTTTATAGCGGCACAATTTGTAATAGCCAGATCTTGGAAACAACCTAAGTGTCCATCAACTGAGGAATGGATAAAAAAATTGTGGTACTTTTATACAATGGAGTACTACTCAACTATAAAGAATGACCACATTGAGATATTTATAAATAAATGGATGCAACTTGAGACCATACTCATAAGTGAAATAAATCAAACTCACATGTATAAATACTGTATAGTCTCCCTAGTATAAGAAATGGAAAGAGTACATAAGATTTTATGGTAATCATGGTTCCCCATTATATGGCTTTGAAATCTTATACTGTTTGCATTCATTGGTTGGAATGGTTTTATTCTATTTTGTTTGATCTTATTATGTGTGATGGTATGAACAGCTACTTTGAAGAAAACAAGACAGTATGGCAGCCATTGCTGATTTACTATCATCTTGCTTTGAAGTCTTAACATGCTTTTGTTCTTCTATTACCATTGATTCTATAATGTTGTGTCTTATTGGATTTTGTGTAATAATATAAACAAATTTTATAGAAAATGAGATATTATAGTAGCCATTGTTCATTTTCTGTTATTTGGTTCAGAATGCTTCGTAATACTTTCATTCTCTTGAATGCTTTTATTCTATTTTGTTATGTTTGGTATTATTGTATGTGAAGCTATGCTCAACTATTTCAAAGAAAGTGACATTATGGTAGCTACTGTTGATATCGAACTGTCTTGTTGTGAAGTGCTGTGTTGCTTGCATTGTTTTGTTCTGATCTGCTTTATTCTGTTCTTTTTTGTTTTATTCTCTGTAAAATAAAATTAAAATCTAAAAAATATATGGGGAAGTCTAATTTTTTTGAGTTCTTTATATATTCTAGATAGTAATCCTTTGTCTGAGGAACAGTTGGAAAACATTTTCTCCCATGCTGAGGGTTATCTGTTCACTCTTGATTTTTTGCTATTTCAAGTCTATTTTCTTCAGTCTGATTCAAGTTTATGATCTTAACAAATGAAATACTACCAAGGTTTTGGTGTTATTTAAGTAAAAATAATGGACTTCAAACATAATTTTCATATTATTCTCTGATATTTGCATATATATGGTGAAAGTTTGTCCATTTTATTTAAATTTTGTTCTAAATTGTAACTGAGTTATGAATATGAGCCGGGTTGCACACAACTGTAATTTCAGTTCTCTGGGAAACTGAGACAGGAGAATGGCAAATTCAAGCCAAGCCTGGGCATTTTAGTGGTTTAGTGAGAGCTTGTCTCAAAGTAAAAAAAAAAAAAAAATTAATTAATTAAAATACCTGGGGCTATAGTCTAGTGCAAAGACCCTGGTTTCAATATTGGAAAAAAAAGGAGACCTTCTACTCTCTACTCTTTTTTCATGTGATGAATATCTAACTTTAATTCTTTCCAATGGTCAATCCCTGTTTAATTTCAAGTTCAAGGATACACTATTTCAATAGGCAGAATACAGTGTAGTTTGCTGCAAGCTGGGCTATGTCTACTTCATAGTCAGGCCCAGAGATTCCTATGTCAGATCCTAGAACAAAGTTCTGGGACAATCATGAAATCTTAACCACTGAAAGCACAATGATTAAAAATAAATAAATAAGTAAAATTTAATAATAAAAAAAAAGAAAGCACAATGATTAAGAAGGAGAGATAACTGAAAGAAAGTGAATTACTTTGAAGGCATAATTTACTATTTCAGACATAGACTTAATTATCTGTGAAGTGATTTGTTGACTCAGTCCTGCAGTTGCTGGATCTTTTATTCCTTTGGAAATTCTTTTGTGTGATTTGGGGAGGGGTGGAGTGGGTGGAGCACTTGAAGGCAGAGGATTTTGGTCCACTTTTTTCAGCCCCCAAAATGTGAATCCAAATGAGAAATGTCCTGTTATTTTAATTCTGTAACTGCTTAAATTACAAACTGCCCTGTTCTGGCCCCAAATGACGGAAATGAGCACTCCCTGCCTCCGTGGTTTACCCTCGATTCAGAGAGCTCTCAGTGACTAGCATCTCTGCCAGCCTAACTCTCAGGTTCACTGTTTCTCCCTATATTGTTTCCAATCTTCAGGTCTAGGCTGCTCTGATCACAACTGACATTTCTCACCAAGAGCCCTCAAACTCTCCTGGCCTCAGGTACAGAGGCTTTGCTCTGGGGTTTGCCAGCCTGCCTGTACTTTTGGGCAGGCCTTCCCATAATTCCATATAATGCAATTGAGACCAAACATATATTTGGTTGAATTTAAATCCACCATTGTTCCATCTGTGACTCTCCTTGAGGTCCTGAAAACACTTAGCTCCCTGTCTACTAGGCAGAGACCTCCCTGCCCAATTGTTCTACTTCTAGACTTCTCAAGTATCAGAAAAAACTCCAAAGTTCATCTAGGTCCCAGCGATAGGAAACAGAACTCCTCACATTCAATCCAATGTCCATCATGCCCGCTGCATTCTCATGAATGGCACTAATGTCTGCACTGAGTGCCAGACTGTCAATCATCAGAATATTTGAAGCAGGAAATAATGCTCCTCACCTGGGCTCTTCCTCGTCAGCTTTTCTTGGGCTCTGCCTCCTAGTCTGAGTCACAGGGCACCAACCCCACTGCAGTCCCCTTCTTGGTCTTTCCTTCAGCATAGCCTAGAGTGAAGTAAGACCCTGTGTAGCCTCCCAGCTCTCAGCTCCTGTAAAGAGCTCCAACATCAACAATTCACTTAGGGAAAAGCCTCAAAAGGAAGAGAGGCTCCACAGAGGAGACAAGACAATAGCTGAGGAGCCAACCTTTTCTCTCTCTGAAGCTGAATAAGTAGGGATAAGCGTTTATTAAGAGACACTCCTTGGTGAGTTTATAATATGACCATTATAGAGTGTTTCATGGTGAAATACTAATACAGAGATAATCCAGTAAATTTGGAGCAGATATAGGAAGCATTAGTACAAGGGTTATTTAAGGGTGTCCCAGCCTTCCCCATGAAAGGAGGGCAGATGTTTGCTTTCTGTTGTATAGCAGCAGAGACCGTCTCAAATGTGTCTGTTCTTTTTTCAAGGACAAAGAGACTGTCTGCCACAGGATCAATACACATCTCTAGTGTAGAATCTTGCTAAGTTTAGAATGGCTGTATCCTCCATTTGCTTCTGATATAATGTAGGCCATGTGGAGAGAATAATGGACCTGGCGTTGTGAGATGTAGGTCTGAATCCTAGTACTGTACTTTTGTAGCTTTGGGATACTAGACAAATGATCTTCTCCCTGAGGTTCAGCTTTTTGTTCTTAAAATGGAAACAGTTATATCATAAAAATAAAAAAAGGATATGATATTATTTTGGATGCAAATTTGTTTTATATAGTGTTATTAATACTCAAATTTCTACCAATTTCAAGTCTTCTAAATTCATCATATTTTGTGACAAATTGTTCAAGGCAAAATTACATGAAAGATTAATAATTTTTATTTCGCTTTTCTAATTTTTTGTGCATTATTCATCCCAAAGATGCTAGTATGTGTAGCTAATATTCCATTCTTTTGCATTTTAACAACTATTTATTGACCACTTACTACAGGTGGGATACCAGAATAGTTATTAAACAAAACTGTGTTGATAATAGAAGCCATCCTGGATCGCAAGGAGTTATAATTTACCTGGAAAGACTGATTTTGACCATACAATTTTATAATTAACTAATTGTAATTGAGACAAACACTCTTAAAGGGAAAAACTGAGATCCTTTACTACAGATCATGAACCTGACCATGAACTCACAGCTGCTGCTTTTCTTCATTTCTGGACCTTGCCAGTACTCTCCACAGCAGTCCTTGGAATGTGTCTTCAGTCTTTTGTCACCTGTCATTAAGCAGTTCTGTGACCTTGATCAGGTTTTCATTTATGTGATTCTCAGATGTGATATTTGCCAAATAAATATACAGTAATACTGATTTAATAGATTTTTATTAGTATAAAGGAACTAGTTTATATACATATATATAGACATGTATAGTAGCCATATTTTTGACAATCTAAATTATTTGGACTTTGGAATTTTAAATTCTTAGACTATATATCATTAATGGCTGAAAGACAAAGTAACAAAATGTTGTATTGCATAATGACATTTCACCATGCAATGGCAATGGCAATGGCAATCCCACAAGATTATGTCACCTCATGATGCAGCTATCTTACTGTGTGACAGTAGTGTGTACGCGGCGATGTTCGTGATGCTGCCACCTAACAATGATTGCTTTGGCAATGCATCTCTCACAGTGTATCTCTGTTCTTAAATGATGTTTGGCTGTATGTGCCTTCTTGTGCATGTTATGGACTGAATGCTTGATGAGCTAAATTTAATGGAAAATGGCAGGGTTAGTCTGTTTCGGATGACTGCAGATTCTGAGATTAGACCTGATATTTTTAAGGGTATGGCTAATTACTCACCAACAAACTGAATATTAAACTGCTAACATAGTTCTAATCTCACATCATGGGGTCAGGCATAGAGGAAGAAATAATTTAGGGCTGGTTTCTGAGTCAGACAACCAAACAACAGAAAACTTCTCATGCATCATAATTCACCACAACTTGTTAAAAAGTTGTTAAAAGCCACATCTCATTTATATTTTCATGCATATACAGATCTAAACCTATAGATTGTGGAGTGGTTTACAGTGTGAAGCATTTCAATTCCTTTTCCTTTTGGGAGCTAGGGCAACCATTTATGATAGCTACAGTTTTTAACAAAGGAAATAATTTTTTAATTGAGAGTCTTATCAAAATGGTCACCCCACATTGTCAACCAAATACTTCTGATCCTTACAATTGTAGTATTTCTCCCTCTCGTCCAATTAAAGTTACTGTTCTCTACTACACTCCACATTTTTTGTAATAAACAAAACAAAACACCAAAAAAAAAAAAAACCCAGCTGCCCCATCCTTTTAGCTGCCTCTTTGAATTAAAAGCAATCTATCCATTCAGGATTGTTATCCACTTCTGAGGTAGGCTCCTCAAGCCAAGGATGGATTTATTTCTTAAACCAGTTAAAATCTATCCATGCTCTTTTGACCTGATCTAGAGCTTTGGGCTATACTTGGAGCTGAAATGCAGTCGCTTAATGAATATTTACAGAGAAATACTATGTGGGAGGCACTGAGTTAGGCACATAGTGGAACTCAAACAGACATGTCTCTATCTCATGGGCCTGAGCTTTGGCAAAGGATCCAGTCAATAAACACATATGCAAATATGGAATGTGAGAACTAGGCAGTGATAAGAGCCTGGAGAACAAGGGAACCAGGCCAACTGCAGGAGAGTGAGAAAGTGGAGACCACCCCTCTGTGACCAGGTGGCATTTGAGTAAAGGCTAAATGAGTAGGAGGAAGCACCCAGGGAGGAGAGTTCCAAAGAAGGGAACAGCCAAGCCTCTGCACAGGGATGTGGTGAGAGTGTCTGGGACAGTAAAGGGTGAGGGATCTCTTGCAAGGCAGTGAAAGGGACCGTGAAAGGCAACTGGGTTCCGGAAATAGCTGAAGGCCATATTCTGCTCTCAAAGGTCATTGTAGTCAGGAAAACAAGAAATATTACAGTGCAATGCATCCTCTAGAGCAAAATAAATGGTTACAAATAAGAGTGCTATTGGGCATTTGAAAAAGACACTAACCTAGAGGCCTAACATAAGCCAGGAAGGCTTCTTGATGGAGGGTGGCCTTTAGCTAGCTTTGAGCTGTATTCATTCATTCATTCATTCATTCATTTATTCATTCATTCAGGCTGTAATCATGGAGTGCCAAATATGTATCAGACTGTGTTGGTAAAGATATATAATAAACAAAATATATCAGTCTCTGTATTCATAAACTCACAATCTGGCTGTGAGACAGAGGTAAAGCAAAGCAGAGGTTAGGGTGAGGTTGAATCAGTTGGAGCAAGGTAGAAATCAAGTGCAGGTGTAGACACATTTTGGAAGTATATGCATCTGATAGATTTTAGGTGGCACACATAATTTTAATTTTTTATATATTTTGAAAAAATTAGACATTCAAAGAGCAAAAAAACCCCAATTTTCACGTTCTAAAGGTTGAGAAACAAAATATACTTTTGACTAGAAAATCAAGGAATTTCTCTGGAGAATCTGTATGCCAGCACCCATTGTCTTTTATTCCTTCAAAGTCTGTAGGAGTCTGGTTTCCTAATTTAATGCAAGTGGCAAAATAATGATAACTTGTAATTCTAACAAACAGAACATCCACTGTGTGCATAGGATGGTTATAGGTACTGAGCACAGTGTTAATTGTACAGGGTCAAGATTCTTTCTTAAAAGGGCTACAGTTTCTGTAAAAGTTACATTCCTGCGTGTGTTTTTAAAGACCAAAAAGAGGATAAATAAAAGTCAATTTGTTTCCTAATGACCTCAGTTGGTACAAGAACATATCACATAATAATTTCTGAATTTTAGTGGAAAAGTTTTAAAACTTCTATAGAAAATATTGTAAAAGGAAATCTATTAATTGGCAAATAACTTAATGGGAAAAATATTTTGCACCACCCTATACAAGGAATACTTTTATCACCATAAAAAGAGCTTCATAAATTATTAAGTAAAACACAATTCTCCAACAGAAAAAAATGTGTTAAGACTTTGGAAATCTGGCTTCTGTATACAAGACAGTTGGCCTCTGTAGTGATGAATGAAACAAGAATAAAGCCAAGTTGATACTATTTTCCTCTTTAACATTAGCAATGTCTTCTCTTCAATCATGATACTCACTGGAGGCTGAACATAGCTGATCCGATGTGAACTGACACAACTTTTCAGAAAGCATTTGTTAATATGTATGATTACAGTGACTTAAAACATTAAATGCTTTCACTTAATTGTATTTTTAGAGGTACATCCTAAAATAATAATTATCAAAAGCAAGGGTTCATATATGTACAGTGGGTGAAGTGGGTAAAATTTCAGATAAGGCATAGATACTGAGCTCAATCAACTTTGTGACCTGACTTGTGTCAGGGTTTCCTGTGCTAACTAGGATCTCATTCTGACTACCCTCACTCAGCAAAGACCTACACTGGCTGAGTTGTAGTTTTTATCCATTTCCTGGTCAGGAGAAGATGTTGTACCCTGTGAGCTCTAAAGCAGGACTATCAAAATTAGTTTTCTTGTTCTCCTGCTTCAGAGAACTGCCAAAGTCTTTTTTCAGTCCAGACAATGAATCTGAAGAGAACTGTTAGAAGCTCTCTGCTGCCATCTCCAGTCCTTTCTTCCTTTATTCTAAGTCCTGTGTTTCAACTACGTCCCAAATTTTAGAGTTTCAGTACACATGGGAACACACACGTTATACAGTAGCAGGTAGAGTAGACATAAAACAAATAGATTGGGAATCAATGATAATAATTGGGAATGTTTATGTAGCATAGATTTTCGGCACTGTGTTTTGTGTATATTTACCAATTTAACTCCCACTATAATATAATAATAATAATATGAACCAGCCACTATGGAAGAGGAAATTGAAGCACAGTGACTTGACCAAGATCATGCAGCTAGCATGTGGCAGAACCAGGATCTGAATCTAAGCCATCCAAGTCCGAGATCCTGGTTTTTAAATCACTGTATAAGCCTGCCTGTTTAATTGAATGACGGGGAATCGTGTCCTCAGTCTCCAACTTACGGATGAGGTGACTAAGAAATACACTAGACATCTCAGAACTTGTGTTTCTTATTGTGATATCTGTGTAATAACACCAATTACACTGACTGCTTTGAGAATGAAATGAAATGTGTCTGGAGTTCCTCCCTTGTAGTAACCATTCAATGGTATTATTCATAAGTACATTATAATTACATGATAGATTGTACTTTGGCTTTACAATCGTATTTAATGGCCACTTAAAATGCATTATTAAGGCTGAAACACTTTGAGTCCAATTTCTGATATCACGGAATTTGGTGGTTATGCAGCTTACTAGAGTTCTGATTCCTACCTGTAGTTGAGTAATGGAACAACCTGGAATGTCTGATGACACTAGAGTAGGTCTCTGCTGTCGGTCCCATGGCAACAAGTTTGCCAGCTCCTTGCCACTGTGATGAGCAGAGGCTACAGTAGGGATGAGGGAATTCAACAATGTGGAACTACAACTGCACAATTAGAAGAGCCTTATCTGTTCATTTCCGTGACTTTGCTTCTAGTGTATGACTGTGGTACAGAATTTTATGCCAACCACAAGAATGCAGTTATAAGCACATCTTTATCTACCTCCTCACTTAGGCGGTCATTGTTTACTCATTTTGACCCTGCAGAGCTAAGATTCTAAGAAAAGAGATGGATAAAAGTAGAGATGGAAACATTCTTCTTGGGTAATCCTGTCTGAACCATGCTTGACAAGTTTCAGTTTCCATGTTTATTTTTGTAAAATATACATCTGCTAATTGTCTTAAATTTTCTTTTTTTTTTAAAAAAAGATATAAAATAACTGGTGCTTAAATCCTTCCCCAATCTCTCACTTCTCTTGTAGCACAACTAAACATGTCTAGGTTAAAAATCTGGTTTAGCCTTGGTTGTGAATCCTGGAACTCATTGTCTATCTGTATGAACCCATGTTTTCACATCTGTAGAATTAAAAATAATAATGCCCAGCTCATGGGTTGGCTAAGGGATTATATGAGATAATATGTATAGTGCAATTTGCAAAGCACTTAATTTATTATAAATAGGTTATAGTAGCAGGGAGCAGGGCAGCATATGAAACAAGAAACATGTAAGCATGAAAAATATATGTGAGACCAAAACAAATTAGAGGAGCAAAGTTATAGGAAATAACCACATGGTACATAAATAAAAGAGACATAGATTTCTTGTAAAGAAAAGACAAAAGTTCAAAGTTCAAGATAAGATTTTTGTCATTTCCTAAGACCTGCATAGTCAGAAGCAGAACCAAAAACTTTCTTTTACTCATATCTCAGGCATCTACTCTTTCCAGATATCTTGCTTTGAGGTCAAAATGGAAGGGACTGTGTAATTGCTATTGTAAAAAAGAGAGGAAATAGGAAGTGCTATAAAAGATATAACTGCACGTTTGGTTAAGTGTGTAGGATTGATAACCATATTTCTAAGTTATTGTTGGATTGGTGAACAGATCTGTTTGCAGTCTCACTGTTTGAATGTCCACTTTCTATGCTTTAATTTTGTAACTTGAACAACTATTTCTAAAAGGACAATATGTAATTTATCAACTAGTGATTTCTTACTGTTTATCTTTTTTTTGAAATTCTGTAATATTTCTACCCATTTTCTTTCTTTTCTTTTTAAAAAAAGTGGAAGGGAGTCTCTTGAGAAAGTTAGGTAGGAACATAGATATTTTCAATCCTTATCAGGAGAAGAGAAGTAGATGTGTCAGCAATTTTTGAGAAAAGTATTTGAATGGGACACTGCTAAGGGATCTAGTGTTTGTCCAGTAATGATCTTTTTTTAGGAACTAATTTCCTTTCTCTGATTATTGTCATGCAATCATATAAGTCATATATTATTATGAAATTTCTTCAGTTTGCATTAGTCTACTTGGGTAACTATAATAAAAATACTGTAGACTGTGAGGATTAAACAACAAACATTTATTTCTCACATTACTTGAAGCTAAGGCATCTAAGAGCACGACACTGGTGGACTCCATTTCCAATAATGTCCTGTTTCCTGCTTTATATATATATTATACTCTTACTGCTTTCACAAAGGAACTCTTTGGGGTCCTCTCTGTAAGCAAAGTAATCCCATTTGTGGTATGTATCCTCATATTCTAATCATCTCCTAAATGCCACAACTCAGAATAGCATCATATTGGATGTTAGGTTTCCACATATCAATTTTGGGAGGACGCAAATATTCAGCCTATAAGTTACTGAGGTAGAGGGTATATTAGCTTTCTGCTACTTTAAAAATTACCTGAGATAAATCATGTTATAAAAGGAAAAGACTTATTTTAACTAATACTTTTAGAGTATTAGTCCACGGCAAGTTGGCTTACTGCTTGTAGGTCTCTATTTGAGGAGCACCACAACACATCATGACAGGAGTGGGTGGCAGAGAAAATCTGGTCACCTCATTGTAGGAAAGCAAAAAGAGAGGAAGAGGAAGCACTAAAGACCTGCTATTCCCTTTAAGGATGTATCCCCAATGACTGGAACACTTCCCAGTTGATCTTACTTCTTCAGGATTCTACTACTATTTCTACCACCTCACAATTGAGCCAATAAGGGTACTAAATCTTTAAGATGGGTCTTTGGGGGGCATTACAGATCCAGACAATAGCAGACAGGTAGGTTTTGCCTTAGAGAGAGCACTAAAAGAAACTACCTAAATTCACTCTCTATTGAGCACATATTGTTTATGTCTATGCATTGTGGAGACACAAGAAATATGGATGTTGACATTTGGGCTAGTATAATTATTTTTCTAACCACCCTTTCACTAACTTAGTGGCTTAAATTAGTAATAACTATTGAATATCTCTCATTATTCTATGGGTGACCTGGCAGATTTTCTGCTAGTCTTTGTTGGTGACTCTTATGTGACTTCAGTAAAATGATGACGGTGGGTGGGAACTTTGGGTTACTGGGATGACTGGGCCTTTCTCTGTTTTAATATTTTCTCAAGATGTCTCCTATCCAGCGATATTTCTTAAAGGTGGTGAAAATCAGCATTACAAGATGGAGGAAGTGGAAGCTATCAGTTTTGTTAGAAGCTAAATCTAGAAAAATATAACATAATTTTCAATGCATTCGGCTGGTTATCATAAGCTACAAACTGAGGTGTATTGGTAAACTACCTCTCCAAATAATTGATACATTTTCCGTTGACTTGTAGCATTTGGTGATTTTCCTTCTGTTAATACTCCTACACTGGCTAATTTCAAGATACAAGTGTGAGATAATGGAAGACAGTTGAAAATAGAAGTTTGCAATTGGCTCTCACGACCTGGTACAGGTTGGATACAGCACATTACTGGCATATGCCAACCAAGGTTCAGTATGAGAGAGGAATAAACAAAGGCAAGAATTCCAGAAGATGTGGTTTTCTGGGCACCATCTTTGAAGACTTTCACAGAAGTGACTACTGAAAATGACAGATCCATAAATGTATTACTACATTTTTAGCATTCAGGAAGATATGTTAAAATGTGACACTAAATATGTGATTAGAAAACTGTAAGAGTTTAGGAAAAATGACTAACTCTACCAGGGAAGAGTCCCTGTAGAGACCATGATTAAAGTGAGCCTTCATCCAATTCACTAGGGGGAACAATTGGTTTGACATAGATCATATTGTTTGTATAACTTTTGGAACATCATGAATGTGATGCTGGATGCAACTGATAATTCAGGCCTGAAATAACCATAGAGAAAGATCATCATGGAAAACACATTGAGTTCAAGGTTAGAACCCTAGAGCCTCCAACCCTGGGGAATGGACATCCAAGGTCAAGATAGGAGAAGAATCATTGATAGGAATATAGAAGATGATTTCAGGAAAGAGTTGACTGTGTGGTCAAGTATCTTGGCAAGGTAAGAAAAGTCCTGAAGGTCTACAGGATAATTCAAACAGAAGAAGATGTTGGATCTTTATGAAAAGCAATTGCTTACTGCTTGTGGAGGCTGGAGCCAAGGAAAGGATGGAAGATGGACAGGTAGTGAGAAAGAAAATACAGAGGAGTGAGTGCAGGCTATTATTTCAAGAGGTCTATCTTTTTGTAAAAAGCAAACTTTGGATATCAGTAAAGAAAGAGAATTGTGTTATTCCATTAATGGCAATGAATTTTGCATTTTATAATATAAGGGAAAAAGTCATTGGTAAGGGATAAGATGAAGACAAATAAAAAGTTATGGAGAGAGCAGATGAGCATTATGATGGAATAGAAGAGATGCAGCAAGAATATCTGTTTAAAAGTTAGCTGTATAGACTGAAAGCTGCCAGGAGACAGTTATATAATGAACAAACACATGTACAGACATGGTAAAGGGGATATGACAGAAAGGGAACATGAGGCTGACAACCTCTGTGTTTTCCATGATGTAAGTTGCAGCAGGATGTGAATTCCATTCCGAGTGCACCAGCTCAGCCTGGGATAAGTGTGTACAGGTTTGGATCCCAGCTCCTCTCCTTCCCACTAGATGAACTTAAGGGAGTTGCTTCACTTTTCTCATTTCAGTTTTCTCATCTGTAAATTGTAGATAGTAAATCTACAATTATTATCTATTTATCAGATATTATACTTTTTTAAGTAATCTGCATAATGTGCTTAATAAATTGCTATTGTCGCAAACTTGACTGACTTCTGTCTTTCCTTTCATAAATATTTTAAAAACATTTATTGGGTTAGTTTCTTCAGCTCTTTGATATTTCTTTTATTTAAAATTGCCTAAAGTTTTAATATTTGTTGGTGCAATCTTTTTTTATATCTGTTCCTCAACACAACATAATTTATTTAAAGGATGTAATCTGTAAATATCATTTCAGTCTAATGTACAAAGAAAAACTCATATTTTAGGATTAACAAAATTCCATTTTAAATCTGTATCTGGAAAGGTGTTTGGTATGATATTTATACCTGCAGCTCTAATAAATTAACACATTTTTGTAGGAGATTTTTATGTCATTATTTCTAAATTAGGGTGTTCTTCAGCTAACCTGTGATCTCACAGTTGGAAGTTCAGAATCTGCGATGTCACAGTTGGAAGTTCAGAGATACCTTCACAAGATTGACTCTTCTCAGACATACTGAGTTTTTACCAAGTCTAGAGCCTAATTCTCATATCTATGAACACAAATAAATTCTTGTACATCAATAATTTCATTACAGTAAGGCACCTTGAAAAATCTTGTTGCTTGTACTCTCAGTTCTTTCTCAATCCAAAAAGTAAAACCCCAAACTAACACAGCAGCTTTTATGTTTAATCACCAGCTCAGGTTTAGTGCCTAGATAGATAAAAGTGACCTAGAGTTTCCGAACCTAATATATGCACAGAAAGGAGAAAGGGTATGTGTCTGAATACCAAGTAGAAGTTATGCTGTGGACATAACAGTTCCTCATTGATCAGCTTGGCTTTATATTAAAGGAAACATGCAGGTTTTTGTAGATTAAGCCAGATAGGAAATCAGAAAATCCTCTTGGGCACTAGCCCTGGACTCTGGGAATGTCAGTTGTAAGCTGCTTGCTAGGGAAGGATATTTGTCCTTTCATGGTGCATGAAAAGCACTCAAAGTCACCATCTGAAAAATCTAATCGACTCTCATGAGGTAAAGCAAATGCATTTTATTAATTTAATTTATAATTTGTCTTTTATTTTTTTTCAGTAACACTAGTCTATTAGAGCTTCTAAATATGTTTTGCATTTTGAATGAAAACTTATCTCTTTAAACTATGGAACATGAAAATTTTAGCATTTAAATATCCGTTTGGCCAACATTTTGAGTAAACATGCTAAGAGAAGTGTGTTGGATATTGAGAAAACATAGAGGAATACACTCATTCATCCTTCCCTTTATTCATGCCACAAATATTCACTGAATATCTACTTCCTGCCAGTTATTGATTTTTTCTTGCACTAAGGATTTAGCAATGAACAAAACTGTCAAGTGCCCTGTAGTTAGGAAGCATATACTTGAAGTTATGAGTTGTAAAAGAAGGGAAATACTTTACATTATATGTAGTAAAGTAGGAAACATCACCCTACAACTCCTTTATTTAGGTTCTTTAGTTATTCCATGGTTTTATGAAGAAGTCTAAATCCCTCCACAGGCTAGTGTACTTTCTTCAGCCTCCTGATTAATATCCCCCCTTGTAACCTAGTATGCAGTGTTCCCTTTTCTGAGCTTACTGCTTGGACTTTTCAAATACATTTGGCCCTTCTGTGTCCTGTGCTTCTACATCTGAGGATTTAAAGAGCTATGGCTCAAAAATATTTGAGCCCGGCATTATGGAACACTCAAGAGAATGAAAATGGCAAGTTGGAGGATAGCCTAGCCTGTCTAAACAATAAAAGAATAAATAAAAAAGGTTTGTTGATTTAGCTCAGTGGTAAAGTACCACTGGATATCACCCCAGTACCTCAAATTAAAAGTATCTTACTGTTTGGACTTTCCCCAAACTGTTATACTGTAAAGATGATTTATACAGTAGGTATTATGACTTATCTAGAATGATTTCAAATATATGTAAGATGAGCTTAGGTTACAACTATACCATTATGTATACTGAACTTCTATGGGCCTTGGGACCTGGGAGGGGTCTTGGAATGACTTGCCTAAGGGTAATCACAGGTGATGTTTACTTGTGAGACTCTCTCCTGTCCTCTATCACTATCTCTGCCTCAGCTGGCCAATCCTATGAAGACTACAAGCATGCCAGTTCCATGGGTTCATGCCCAAATGTTCTCCTACCCCTTATTTCTAGCTCTAAAGGTGAGTGAATTTTCTACAGTGACTTGCTATCTTTTCTTACAAAACATAGGCAAAACCTTCTTAGTAGACTATTTTAGGCTAGTGAAAATGGAAAAAAATGGTCTCTCTCTTTTGATAAATTTAAGGTGATAATATAATTTTGGTAATATATATGACTTCTGCAGAGATCAGAAGTTTTGCTTGCCACATGCATAGCTGGACAATTAAGGTTCTAGAGAATGGAGTGGATTGGCCTTTTAAAAATACCAGCTTTCTTTAAAACATGTAAAGTGGACTTTTCTGTGTAGGACAATGTGGACTCTTAACAGACACTATTTCCATGTTCCTATTGCTGTTATTTGTTTGGTTTTTGTGTTTGGGAGAAGGAGGGTAGTTGGCTGATTTGTTTTCTTCCACTTAGTTGCCATATAATGCTTATCATAGACTAAATTGTACTACTTCTCTGATTCCCATATTGCAAACATTCCATGGTATTTTGAGGATTGTCTTGCATGCACAAGAGTATAATACAGCTTTCTGCCACTCCACACTCTCTTTAAAGTGGTGTGGCTGTAAGATTTAGTGAAGGCATTTTTAGAAGGAAGGTTGCAGTTTTGTGTCTTTAGAAAAAGACTGTGATTATCAGGACAATTGATGACTGACATAACACTCTTGGGTTGTTCAAAGACCTGAGCCATTGGAAGCAGTACCTTCGGGATGGCAAGAGGTCACCAGGGAGGAAAGATGGGAATGATCAGAAGTACTATTTTTTAAGGCTCCTTTAATATTCCTGAAATGAAATTCACAGATAAGTATAATCCTGCTATGCACATAATTTCAAAATATCAACACAATATTCTACTTATAATGTTAACTACGTTAGACACAATGAGATAGTAATCAAATGCTTGCACTTAATTTATAACAAATAAGTTTGGATTTAACAGTGTAAGATTATATTCAAATGAATATTGATCACGTTTTCTTTAGATTTGACATTTTGAAATAAGGACCCAACAAGGGCACTTGTGTATGTATGTTGTGAGGCAGTTATAAATGCACATATACTGAAATGGGTAGAATTGGTGATACAAATACCATAAAGGGTGTGGCTAGTGGTAATGTGATATTTCAAAGAGGTAACAATTCTTGGCAAAGTGTTGAATAAGATACAATACCTTAATTTACACAATAACACAGTGGTCACTAGTTTGGGAACCATATGTGATGGAAGTGCATTTATTTATACAAATAAATATATATTCTCTCTATATATACAAATATATATATTCTATATGTAATAGAATACAAGTATACATGAGAATTAACTATATAATAGACTATAGTAGAATAAAAACTATCTGGACTTTTCATCCACTCCCAAGTGTTTCCCCATCTCTGCCCACTTAATGATGTCACTTGCAACCTGATTTCCTAATCTTAATACCTTCCTTCCCTTTATTCACTGCTCGTCTCTGTGATATCTTCCAGTTGGTTTTTAAACCAGCTCCTAACCATTACATTTAGTGTGTCTAAAATTCTGTCTTTCTTCTTCAGATTGCTTGTATCCTAGCCTCTCTTATCTCTCCTTTCTAAAAATGACTAACTGGTTTTTCTCGCAATTAGGTTGGTCTAGCAGGAGACACTTTCAAAGACTTATGTGGCTATCATAGTAATGGAAGAAAGTAGTAGCCTTTGGTGAGCAGTGGCCAGGACTTCTGGAAAGCCTAGCGTGCCTGCAAGTAACAGTGTAGGAAAAAGGTGTAAACATGTCCTGGTATCCATATGACTTTTGCTCATCCTCTGCACCATGTATAGGTGAACTGTTTATCTAGTGACTATCAAAGCCTAGAAATTAATTCTAGAATCAGTCTGAGAACTTTTCAGTTTGTCATAAGTCATACTATTTTGTCATTAAATTTGTATGCACAGAGTTATCCAAATCATTTTTCTGATTTTGCTTTATGGCTGTGGTCATTTCTCAATTTTCTTTTCTCCTATTTTTGTTGGTAAGGTAACACATGATTTATATATTTTAATATTTGTTCATTTTACAAAGAACACTTTTAATCTATTTATTAGATACATTACTTTTGTTTTTTGATTCATTAATTTTGGGTTTTATCCATAATATTTACCTTCTTCTATTTTCCTTATTATTATTATTTGAGGTTCTTTGCTAGAGTCTGTTCTTTTTTCCCTTTGTCTAGTAATTTTTGTGTTTTAAGCTATGCATTTTTATCTGATTATGTTTGGATTAAAATTATTTTTTTAGGGTTTCTGCATTATTGGGTTCAATTTCTACAATGAATTTTTCATAAATTAAGAGAATTTTACTAAAATTTTCATGTGGAAAAGATATTCATATTTTTGTTATTAATTTCTAATTTTACTACAGTGTGAGTAAAGAATATGCTCTATACAAGCATTCCTCATCCTTGTTTAGCACGAGGGACCAGTTTTCTGGAGGGCTGTCAGGGATGGTGGTCATGTTTCAGAATGATTCAAATGTATTTGTTGTGTACTTTATATTATTATTACATAATAATATATAGTTGATTCATTATACAACTCACTCATTGCAAAATCAGTGGGAGGCTGCCCTTATTTTCTTGCAAGAAAATGGTCCCCTCTGGAGATGATGAGAGACATTTACATAGAAATTGTGTTGCTTATGTTTAGTCTACTCGATAATTCTGTTTTGATTTCTGTCATAAGAGAAAATCCCATTCACAATGATAGAAATGGCAGGAGGCTTTTCAGTGCTTTTGTGGCAATCTCAAGGTATTTGACCTAGGCTGTAATTCAGAAGGTATGGACATTTGAAGTGGCTTCAAATGTACTTATAAGGCCACTGTCATTTGAAATCTTAAACAATTGATCCTCATCTAGCACAGACAAAGTAAGTTCACCTGGTTTATTTGAAAATGAGTGATGAATCTTTCTTCCCCACTTCTGGGATCTTTCTCATTAGAAGTTAATAATTAAAATTCTCTTGAAATCTGAGATATGTGATAATGCACTAAGTAGGAGAAATAAGGGCCTGGCTCAATTTCCTTTAAAATCTGTGCTAATGTTTGAAATAGGTCAAGAATCCCAGTACTCATTTACTGCATTCATAATTCCAGGTTGGCTTTGAATGCAGTGTGTTTATCTGCTGACTTGAACAGTTGTTATTCTCCCCTGAAGTTTGTTGAGTTTGTTGAGCAGCTTTCTGAATAAGAAATACGTCACATAAATAAGCAAATTTTGCAACCCATTATTTGACACTGAAATATATTGCTTGTGGTGACTGTTTTTCTAAAAGAAATCTCTGGAGGGGCTCTCATATCTCTAATACTCTTACTCATAATCTAGCTTTAGAAAAACCACCTAATTTCTTTATATAAAAGAAAATATATGTGGTCTGTATCCATCTCCTCACAGAACTGCACCAACAGGTATGAATCAAGGATATGTACTTTAGCATTGTTGACAGCTTTAATTATATCCTGAAAAACCTTACTAATTTTCACATTACATTTTTCTTTTTTTCTTTTAAAGAGAATAAAACAAAAGAAGACAAATCTAAGCAGATCAGAACAGAACAACGTAAGCAACACAGCACTTCACAACAAGACAGTTGGATATTAACAGTAGCTATCATAATGTCTCTTTCTTTGAAATAGTTGAGCTTAGGACTTTAGAGCAAGATGATATTAAAACAACACTGGCTACCATACTGTCTTGTCTTCAAAGTAACTATTCATGTGATCACATATATTAAGATCAAACAAAACAGAATAAAACCATTCGAACCAATGAATGAAGACATAAGACATCAAATCAGTATAATGATGAACTATAATTTCCATAAAAATCTTCTGTACTCTTACCATTTCTTACACTAGGGAGACTATACGGTATTTATACATGTGAGTTTGATTTATTTCACTTATGAGTGTAGATTCAAGCTGCATCCATTTATTTATAAATATCTCAATGTGATCATTCTTTATAGCTGAGTATTACTCCACTGTATAAAAGTACCACAATTTTTTTTTATCCATTCCCCGGTTGATGGGCACTTAGGTTGTTTCCAAGATATGGCTATTACAAATTGTGCCGCTATAAACATGGGTGTGCATATATCACTGTGGTAAGATGTTTTCAGATCTGGAAATATGCCTAGGAGTGGAATAGCTGGGTCAAATGGGACCTCCAACCCCAGCTTTTTGAGGAATCTCCAGATTGACCTCCACAGTGGTTGCACCAGTCTACACTCCCACCAACAGTGCAGAAGAGTTCCTTTTTCCCCACAGCCTCTCCAGCATTTGTTGTTGGTAGTTTTGTTGATCCTGGCCATTCTTTTTGGAGTGAGATGGAATCTCAGTGTGGTTTTAATTTGCATTTCTCTAATGACCAATAATGATGAACATTTTTTCCATGTATTTATTTGCCATTCATATTTCTTCATCTGAGAACTGTATGCTCATATTGGATGCCCATTTTTGGATTGAGTCTTTGAATTTGGAGGGATCTGATTTTTTTTTCAACTAGCCATCTTTCTCCTTAGATGCACAGTGCACAGTGACATAGTGTGGATTCATAGTAAGAAGGTATCTCTTTGACCAGAGTAGTGAAACCTGAAAAGTGTCTGGTTATTGTAACCTCTCCATCTGTGTATATATTAACAAAAAATGATCCATTAAGTTTTCCTGATACATAATCATTCAACAGCTTACATAGTCCTGCAGCTGTGGTATTGGTTGGTAACAAAGTACAAAATTTATCCTTACCAACATCTTCCTGAAAATACATCATACTAAACAAGTAGTTGATTTCTTTTCAGTATCAGTAGACTTGTTAACCTGTTAACTTGTTTGCATACCATGATGAATCATTAATCCCCTCTAATGATTGTGTCTCAAAATCCTCTACATTCATCAATTTGTGTATTTATGATGATAGCCAAAGAGGAACATGTAGTACCCTTTGAACTGCCAGCTCTCCTAAAATTTTACAAATGTCTTTAGCAGCAGGCATAATCAACTCTTCATTAATAGTAAAGTGATTCTCATCATTAGCAATGTGGTTAGCCACTAATAATGATGCTTTCAGTACAGACATATTAGAAGAAATGATATTCTTCAATAATTGTTTGTGTTCATTATTATGTTTTTTCCTAGAAACTCCAAAGGCTTGTCTTTTAATGGGGGGTCTTTTTTCTCCATGTGGCATGTTTTAAAGGTTTCAAGGCTTCATTGGATAGCCAGGTGTCATATAGTCTACAAAATGAGTTTGGAGAGTAGAAACACCTGTTGTAGCAAACCCTTAATTTAAGTAGTACTTTTGGTATTTTCTTTTTGCTGGCAATTTCAGCATTTCATCATTGGGTGTTTCTCCCTTTTCAAAGAATGTTTTGCATTACATTTGATTTTAACTCATTTTGGCTAGAGTTAGTCTGTGAAGTTACTGTAGCTGTGACTGAGACAAGTATCTAGTGTAGGAAAAAGGCACAAATGGAAGTGGTAAATAAAGTAATGGGCTGGCCATGGGTGAACTAAAAATAAATGTTAGATTCTAACTTAAAGTTTGACTCCAGATATAGCTGTACGATTGAAATGCATCAACTCACTTGCCACAAGATGCAGCATAATTGTCACTTGGTATTCACTGGTAGGGTTTTGATATGAGTCTATTAGTAATTGAAACTCATTGAAACCTCTCTGCTAATGTTAATATGCATTTGCAACTGCTCCCCAGTGCTGGTATCAGCTCCTCATCTCCACATCAAATCATCAGGCATTGAATTCTCGCAAGGAGTGTGGGAACTAGATCCCTTGCATGTGCAGTTCACTGTAGGGTTCACACTCCTGAGTATTTACTGTGACTGCTGATATCACGGGAGGCAAAACTGAGGCATTTATGTGTGTAGTGGGGAGTGACCGTAACTACAAAGGAAGTTTTATTTGGTTGTCACTGCTCACCTCCTGAATGTAGTCTGGTTCCTAATGGACCACAGACTGGAACTGGGAACTCTTGATCTATATTATTACTGATTTTGGTACTGAGGTTTCATATGTTGCCTGTTGTGGGTTGAATTTATTTCCTTTAGAGATATGCCGAACTTCTAAACATGTTATCTGTGAATGCGACATTATTTTGAAGTAGGTTCTTTGCAGAAATAATCAAGATGAGGTGCTACTAGAGCAGAGTAGTCATAATCCAATGGCATAGGGACACACACACAGAGCAACATACAACTATAGGGGCAGAGGTTTAAGAAGTTCACCTACAAGCCAAGGAGAGCCAAGCTTTGCTGGAAACCACCAGAAGCCAGGACAAGATGGGGAAGAACCCTCCCTGCAGCCTTCAGAGAAACATAGCACTGCTGGTATTTTGATTTAACTGTGAGAGAATATGTTTTTATTGGTTTAAGCAACCTATTTGGTTGGGTTTTCTTATGGCTGTCCTAAAGAACTGATAGTGAGTTTAATAGTAAATGGCCAAATTTTGTAGATATAAGGTACTATAAAAGAATGTCATTCTGTCCCTGTAGGACCTACCTTCTTAATTAGGTTATTAAATGCTCTATGTCATTTTTATTTTTAGTTTGAGTTAGCAAGCATTGCAAAGTTGATTAAGCCAATATATGATAGAATGTGCTTCTAACTTTCACTATTATTTTTTTCTCTTGGGTAGACCAAGAGCAGTTACTACATAGAAGATTCCTGACTGTATTAGTCTAGTCACTTTCCCATCACTGGGACAAAATATTCAGCACCTGCAATTTAAAGGTGGAGAGGTTTGTTTTGGCTCATGGTTTCCAGGAGATCCAGTCCATGGTTGGGTGGCTCCAAGACACAAAAAGCATGGCAGAAACATGGTGGAGGGAAGCTGCTTACCTCATAGAGGACAGGAAGAAGACAGTGAGTATGAAAGGAGAAGTTGTGTATAAGAATACACTTTTCCAGGTCATACCCTCGGTGATCTGCCTCTTCCAACCAGGTTCCACCTCCTAACAGCACATGCAGCTAATCTAATCACATTCCAGACCCCACGTGTCCAAATAGGAGATGTTTGGGGACTGTTTTAGACCTAAGCCATAACACTGACAAGTCTTCTCTTTATACTAGCTGTGCTCACAGCTTTTTATAATGACAAGTCTGTGCATCATAATTTAGCCCCACGCTATCCAAAAGTCCAGTTTCATATGTATCTTAGAATACTCCCAACCAAAGCACATCAGTGGCTTCTGAATTTGCCATTTTAAGGAAAATACTGTTGGAGTGATTCCTCAAGTTTAGTGCTCTGGAATCTGACAGCTGCAGAATTAGAAGGGTACCCTCTTTTACTTTAGTTTAAATTTTATCATAATTGGCTGTTATATATATAGATTGCAGTTCCAGGTTCTATTCTTTCTTTGTTCCACTGATGATGAGGTTACCTTTTTCCCCTTCTTATTTAAAAATTCTCTGTTGTTTTTGTTTTAGGAAAAAGTAAGGTAGAATTACCTTGTTTTGGTCAATTTCAATAGTCAGTTCTGAAATCAAATCTTCCAATTTCATTTCAGCCTAAATTTATTAGTAACATTAACTCCTTAAGAACTAGCTGAGTACAGTAGTGGATGCTATGCAGAGATGAAAGATAGACTATCCAAGGAATATTCAAGGGGATACAGAAAAGTCAATCAACTGTCACTCTGTAGGAGTGAGCAGTTAGGATCATGAGAAGGGTATGTGCAGGATATAATAGAATTATGAAAGATGAGAGTTCATGAGAGGTTGCTCCCAGGAAGCAATTTTCAAATGAAGTCTTAAAGTATCCACAGATGTTCTCTGTGTTTGTATGCATTAATGTGTGTAGGTAGAGGGGAAGGTGAAAGAGCATATGTGAAAGAATGACAGTGCAAGAGAATTTGATACTCTCGGGGAGTTACAAAGAAACCAGGACACCTTGAATAAAACGTATAGCACCGTACACAAGCCAGGGGAGTTGCATATGGAGTAGGCCATTGTAAACTACCTTAAATCTCTTTAGAACTACTGAAAAACTTTGAGTAAGAATGAGTCAAGATCAAAACTGTCAATGAACACTTTGGGAGCCGTAGAAGATGGCTGAGGGCTGGATGACAGCTACGACTGAAAGCAGATCAACAAATTTGACTTCTATAATATTTTTTCAGGTGATGCTAATGAGTGCTTATATGAAGCTCATGACAACATGAGTTGAGAGACAACAGCATTTAATAGGTATCAAGGATTGAAGTTAATTATAGATGGAGGCTGGTGAAAAAAGAGACTATCAATGGTAAGTTCAGGTTCATGAACAGGACTCTTAGTGTCTTAGTTACTTTTCTCTCATTGCTGAGACAAAATACCTGACATCCAAAATTAAGGAGGGAAAGGTTTATTTAGCTCCCAGTTTGTGGAGGTTTCAGTCATAATCAGTAATCTCTAAGGCAAAGTGGCATGGCACAGGGGCAACAGTTCAAGATAGCAGAAGACAGAAACAGCAGCAAGAGCAAAATGAGAGGAGAGTATGCCTCTTTTCCTCCCTAATATTGTAAGCAGACTACCATGCCCTAGGGTGGATGTAGCATTTATACCATGTCCCATTCCCTCCTCTTGCACAGGTTGAGCATGTTTACAAAGTGAGCCCCCTGCCCCCTGCTGAGTCACTTCATTAAACCTGTAAACTTTCTCAAGTTGGCACAATGTGTCAACCATTACACTTAGGAGCACTGCAGTTCTATTCACTGGGATAAGGACTTATAAGGAGGTGAAAGTTCAGTTATGAATAGGATGAATTAAAAATGCTTGTAAAATACCCAGTTATGGCTAAAAGGAAGGTGAAAATCAATGCTTGAGTACAAAGCTGAAATCTTCTGAGTATGAATGATAGCCAAAGGCATGGTTTGGAATAAAGCTACTCAGAGAAATTAAGTATACAGTAGTGGTGTCTAATGTATGCTTGGTAGGCACTAGCTATCACATGGCTATTTAAACTTAACCTTGAATTATTTAAAATTAAATGAAGTTTAGAATTTGATTCCCTCAGTTGTACTAGCCACATTTCACATGCGCCAAGACTGAGCAAAGCCTATATCTCCCATCTTGGGCAATAATGATTATAGAATATCATCAAAGACAGTGCCATCAGAGCAGAGGTAAATGAATTAAAAGGAGCAGATTTAAGACAGATCAGTACTCCAGTAATCTTATGTGGGGAACCTGGCTAGGAGTAATTAAACTGAATGATTAAAACCCATAAGAAATTAAAACCTATGAGAAGTGAAAAGTTAAAATACAGGCAAAAGTCACACAAATAATTAAACAGTGGGCAAAAAGCACACAACCTCTGTGAGAAGCAAATGATCTGTAACTGTGGGCAAAAATCACACAGGCTCTCGTGGGGAATGAATGGTTAAACTGTGGAGGAAAAGCGCACAGGCTGTGTGAGAATGAAATGGTTAAACAAGAAGTTTAGATTAGTTAAGTATGTTGTGCCTGGCCATTGTCTCTCCCCTTTCCCCAACAAAAACCTGTTTGGGACTAAGAGATAAACCTTTCAATAAAATTACTGACATGCAGAAAAAAATTGCCTGGTTTTGAGACAACTCTGTGACCAAACTGCTGTTCTCCTTTTACTCTGCATTTTCCTTTTACTCTGATATTCTAAAAAAAAAAAAAAATCAGATAATTCTTGGTCTCAGGGCTTCACCCAGAGTCTCTTCCTCATGTTGGGTGCTCTTTGTTAAGAAATAGCCCCCCTAGGCCTCTCAGTGATTGAACTAATTCTCCTTTCTAAGTAATCTTTTTCATCTTCCATGCCGCCTGCACCTGAGTAGCTGACTGAGACAATCTTACTTACTAGTATGTATAGTATACTATACATACTAGTATATGTATGGTTTATTTAAAAAAGAAGAGTTCAAAAAAAAAAAAAGGCTGAGAAGGAGGCTCCATTCACTGAGTGCCTTTTAATGGGCTGGGCACTAGATGCTTTTCATGTGTTATTGCTGATCTCCAAACTCCCTGCCTTGTAGTTTTGGTATTATTTATTACTTTTACTGAGACTTGTTAATTTCCTGAGGTCTCAAGCTAGTGATCTGCAGATCTGGGATTTATACTCAAATAATGTAGTATTCCAAATCCAGTGATTTTTTTCAACTACCCCAGAGTGCCTGTCCCAAGAAAACCCAGTGAAAATGGTACCAAGGAAGAAGAGAATGCCATGAATGAGCAATACCAACTGACACAAGAATTCAATTAAGGTCAGTTTATGAAAATTTTCATTGTCTTGGGCTACAAGAAGATTGTCACAAACTGTATTGAGACCAATTTCATTGTAACATAGAGGGTGAAGCACTGTTAGAGGGGGCTGAGTGTAGCTGTAAAGTTGTGAATAGCATAGGCCAGTGAAGCATGTTCTTTCAAGACATTAGATTCAGGTCACTTATGGTACAAAAGGTGGTTCACCAAAGAGATGATTTAAATTTTGAAAATTATATGGTTTACATATTCTAAAGTTGTATCTGTCAAATGTAGTACAATCAGATGAGATTGGATGGTACAATCTTTCTTATTTCTTTTTTACTAGCTAACATTGGTCTTTTCACTGAAGTTCCCCATATTTTTCCCAGTTCGTGCAGTGGTGTTGGAAATAAGAGTGTGTGATCACCAAATGCAACAATGAATTTCATGATGAACCATGTAGTGACAAGTGACCTAACATGTTATCTTTCACTGATCAGACAAAACAATCTTAAAATTCTACTAATTTACCCAAAGCAGTGTGTATGTCTACTGGACATTTTCATTTAACTTATCAGCTCTACATCCTTGAAGAATAGAGAAATTTGTGAGTTTTCGTTGCATTCCTCTACCATTCCTGAAACTTGGCATTTTGAATCCAAGACCCATGAGTTCTTGTAGGTTCTGATTTAATGTCTATGACCTGTCTGATTCCAGCAGAACTGGAGGAAAGCAAAGAGATAATTTCTCCCCTCTCTAACACATTCAATGAAATAGAAAAAATTCTTGGAGATTCTTGGAGAAAACAGTACTTTCACGTTACACATTTCTAATTCTTTTCCTTAATAGAAGTATGCCTATATCTAGGACTTAATAAATTTGTGGAAAATTTTAATATTAAAATTTCCCCTCCCAAACAAATTCTGTTGATCACAGCAACTGGAGAATATTCAGCATTCTGTGCCTTTGAGGCAAGATGACAAAGGGCGAGGATTTCATGGATCTACCATGGCTGGGTTAAAGTTTGATTAAAGCGGCATGTAAGAGGGAGCTTATTTGTTTTCAGACAACTGGAAAACCCAAAAAGACTATGAAAGCGCTTCCCTGGACTTCAGCAGCTAAAAATCTTTCTCATAGATAGAAATACTGGTAACCTCTCGGGCTCCAAGATTCAGCACATTTACCACACTTATCCCTGTAATGCCTGTTGCAGCTTTAAAGAGAAACCTGTGTATTTTAGTTCAGACTAAATCAGAAGAGAACTCCAAATGGTAAACTATTTGTCAATAAAGTGCTAAGTCTCTTTTAAAGCTTTTCTGATTAGCCTCAAAGCATACTGAACCCACAACAAGTTTACTGGAAATGTCAGTGATTAAACAGACATGTTACAGTAATTAAATGTTGTGTGACATAGTTCAGACCACAGGCCCTGGCAGCCCCAAGAAAAAATTGCTTGTAGCAAACTGCACACCAACAGGAAGCCGGCTTCTCAGCAAGTCCCACCACAGAGCTTATTCTTAAGTTACAAGAGGGAAAACAATACCACCAACCCAGCTACTGTCACCTCAGCTGTCACTGGAATAATATTATGGAGGCCAGGTAAATATGAAGAAATTCAATACCCTGGTGGGAGTTTTAAATTCCATTTCAAAAGACTACTGTTTCTGGTTGAGGTGTGCTATGTTACTGATAAATGGTCAGGGTCATGTGTTGAAGGAAAATCCCCAACTCCAGTTGTGGGGGGTTAGGCCACAGACTTGGTCTCTATTGACATTTTAGTACTATTTTTCAGGTGGTTTTAAACTGCAATCTAAGAAATAAAAATCCATGTCATGTTGAGCTCCAGTCTCCTTAGTCCCAAGTAGATGAAACTGCCATCATCTAAGCTCAGGACAGAATGCCACCACAGTATAATTCTTGTTGCAATTCTCTAAGACCCACTGCACATCCCTAGTCCCTATTCCTAGTGGTGAGATTGATGTGTGGAATGATGCTAAATTAGCCTTTCCACAATGAAGTTTCTTCTCTTCTATTTACAGCTCATCTGAGAATTTCGTCCCATGTCTGATTTCCTCAGGGTCCTCCAAGGATTATTTCCAACCCTCTTCAAATGTGCTTCAGGCCCTATCTTTTTAAACAAAGAAAAGGCAAATGAGCAAATGATTCTTTATGATTTTTACTTACCTCCACCTTTTAAAACTTTCTTATTCTTTCCTTTACAATAGTATATGTTTGACTAATGATAGCAACTTAAACATTAAGCCCATTGGCATCATTATCCAAAGAATGAAAAGAACACTTCTATTTTGCTAACCAGAACCAGTATCCACTTTCTGATGCAAACCTTGGACCTGTCATGGTATTTGAGTCACAGGTTTACCTGGCCTCCTTATAAGTTGGTCTAGTAGGAAGGCTTCTTCTTTGATCATGACCTGGGCCTTGTCTCTCTGTTTGGTGGCTTAAGGGCCTTCTATGGTGATCCATCATTAATCCCAAATAGGAACCAGAACTCTAATGCTTTGCTTAGTTCTTATAAGTCTTCCTAGATGTGTGTATGGTTTTTGTCTAGATGTCCCTTCAAAGCCTCATGCAGTCATACGTGGGGTTTTTTCAGAGGTGACTGAATCTAGAGTGTGTGATTGATTCATGGTGCACTGCAGATGAAAGGTGGGTGATTACTAAACCAGTCCACTGAGTGGTTTGGCACTGCCCTAGTCCCAGTAGCCTGTGTATAATATTTAGACAGAAAGAGGCTTGTCTTCCCCTTGATTACTGGCTCTTGGTGTCTTCTGCTTGCTGTGAACTGTTTTTCCTCTATGATGTCTCTGCCAAACCACCTGCCTTGGAGCCAGTCGTTTATGGTCTGAAACATATACAAATTGTGAGGTAAATAAACCTTTCTCCCTTCAACTTTGAATGTTGGATATTTTATCTCAGCAATGAGAGAAAAGTAATTAAGACAGTGTGGATTCAGCCTTTATCTCTGGTGGGAATTCTTACTGCATATGAACAGATTTCCTCGGGAAGACTATTGTTTGACTCTTACATATGTCATATATATTCCTTTTATATGATATACGACATCATGCATTGTCTCATCAATGTAGAGAATACTAAGTACTAAGGCGAAACTAAAAAGGTAATAACATTACAGCTCTACTAACCCTTATTTAATTTTTTTTTAGCCAAGTGCTAAAAAAGGGAGTGACCAGCTTTGGTGTAGAGTGAACCTGAAATCTCTTACCTATTCTTGCTGGGATTGTTAAATCTGAATGAGTGTGCTACTGACATTTTAAAAAAAGAATTAGGTATATTATTACTATTTGTGAGTCCTACTCTAAGTGCAACCCTATGTGGCAGGCAGCTTGGCAATATGCCTGGCCGGTACAGACCCTCAGCACAGGAGATAGTACTCACCAAAGCCTGCAGTCTCTGGACTAGCAATCTTCCTCCTCACCAGACTCCAAGTGCTACCAATACAAGGTAACTCGTGCCCTCTTGTGACTAAGAGTATACAGTTGACTTCTCTTTCATGTTGATGTCAGCACAGAGACATCTATTATTTGAGATACATGACTCATTTTATTTATGATTTTGGATTGCTGGCTACTGTATGTAATGGATTAGTCATAAGCTAATTTAGCTTCCATATGGTGGCCTATCTCTTTCTAGTTTTGTTACTTAACTACTGATAAAGCATTAAGGGTGAGGTGGCTAGGGTGGAGTATTAACTTGATTGGCTTTGGGATCCAACAGGGGATGGTGGAGCACATATCTGATTGTGTCTGGGTGACTTAGGGAGGAGTGGTCTTGAGGTCTTTATCTGGTCCCTTGTTCCTTTTTTGCTGGCTTTGCCTCCCTACTCTCCTTCCCAGCCACCATGAACTAAGCAGTTTTGTTCCTCTATGTCCTTCCCCCAGGATGTTTCTGCCTTGGGCCCAGCTGAACAAAGTAATTCCCCAAACCGTGAGCCAAGTTAAATCTCTCCTCCTTTAAACCGTGGCTGTCAGATATTGTCTCAGTGATGAGAAAGCTGCCCAAAAGAGGAGGCAAGCACATTTCATCTCCCAGATCCAGCTCAGCATTAAAAAAATATAGTGAAAGACACTTTAGTGAGGTAAAACATTAAATGTAGGGCTAGTTATAGTTATTCACTTGGAGAAAATATGAAATTATCTGATCCTTTTCAATGTGTCAATGATAATATTAACATTCCAATAGTCTTTAATGTTAATAAAGCACAAGTGCTACACAACTTACTCATTTATTCTTCATGACAGTCCTATTCTGTATTTATATATATTTTTGATATTTAGAGTAGAAGCCAAGAGAATTAAATGACTTAATCTAAGCCACTGCTTATAAGTGACAGAGCCATAATTGGACATTAATTTTAAGGAGACCTATTACCTTTATCTTTGCACTGTGGTACTGCTCAAGAAAAACAAATGGAATAAAATCCAGTAAGATATGAAGTTGGTTGGATGGGCAGAACTATTTAAATTCCATTCTGAGATGTTTTCATTTGATTCCATAAGCAACAGGAAATTAGCATGGATTTTTGAACCTGAAAATATTGTGGTAAATTTTACTTTATGAAAATTGATTACATATTCATGGGCAGGAGAGTCAAAGCACATGAAATCTAGAAAGAAAAGTCCACCTGAAAATCTATTATTAAAAGATTCATAGAAGATGTGTGAAACACGCAAAATTTTATATTGAAAAACATGAAAAAGAACTACCTGTGTTATGACAATTTATTAACAAGATGATTCAGTGTTTTAAAGATGTTAATCTTTCCTTAGTTGCATCTATAAAATCAATGCAATTTAAATAAATATCTCAACTGGTTTTCTGTTTGCTTAAATGAGTCTAAAATTTCTAGAATTAATATAGAAAGATATTACAAAGAAACCTCAAAGTGCTAGTGAGGAACAATTTGGTAGAACAATTTGTCTCATAAGACATTATGACTTACTAATATATAATAATTAATATAATGTAATATCTGTGCATGGCGAATCAAAACAATAACAGCAAAAAGAAAAATGGCGAAAATAGAGTCCACGGCAATGAACCAATGAACCATAGCATCTATGGAAACATGACAAAGAATAAGATTAGATGTCAGATCACTGGAGAGAGAAGGAATTGTTTAATAAATGGTGCTGGCATGTCTACATAAATAAAGTGGATTCTTACCTCACACTATATGGTGTGTGATAGAAAAAGGTAGGATTGGAGGGGAAAGAGGAGCGAGTAAATAGGCACCGAGTATTTAATTATAATATAAAGTATAAATACTGGTAATAAACTGCATGCAAACTACGTAACACAGAGGAGGTAGAGATTGCTGGAAGGGAAATAGCTGTGGTTTTAAATATGGCTTTCAGGGAAGGTCTCCCTGAGAATTTGGACATTAAGCAAAGTCCTGGAAGAGGTAATGGTGATTCATGTGACTAGAGAAATGTTTGTGTGAAAGACCTGCAGCATTGGTATGCTTTGTGTGCTGGATGAATTTCAGGACATATGTGTAACTAAATCAACTCATTAAGAAGAGTAAGACATGAAATCAGCAATATAGAAGGTCCAGATCACGGAAGAACCTTGCAGACCATTAAAATTATTTTCGATTTTACTGAGAGCCAAATGAAAAACCTTTGGAGGTTTTCAGGCAGATACATGATGCTAATTCACAGATCACAGTACCATTCTGATTACTATACTGAGATTAAACCAATTGGAAGGAAGTCAAGCATAAAAGGGAGGAAACAAGGAAGCTGTTGTGACACACCAAAAGCTGACAGTGACTTGGAGGAGGGTGGATAAGAGGCAACTGATTTTCTATAAATTTTGATTGTAGAGCAGGTGGTATAGTCTAAAGAACTGAATGTGAGGTGGAAGAAAAAGAATTACTTTTTACCCTAAGATACTATGAAAATAGTGATGCCATTTACTAAGTTGAGAAAAACTGTTAGAGGAACTGTTTCAAAACAGGCATGAAAACCATGAGGTCAGATTTAGATATATTATAGCCAAGACATTTTAAGAGGAACTGTTCAGTGGGTGGTTGAGTAAGCAACTCTGGAGTTAAAGAGAGAAGTCTGCCTAGGAGATCCAATTTTTGGACTCATGATCTGTAAGTGATGTTTCTAATTATGAGACTGACTGAGATGCATAGGAGGAGTGACAAAATGACAACAGGGATCATGCTGGAGCCCTGAGAATTAAAATACTTCCATAGTAAATATTTTAAAGGCCAACAGGGAGAAAAAACAAATTGCCTGAGAATGATCAATAATGAGGCTTACAGCTGGCTTTTCAAGAGCAACTATAGAAACTTGAAAACAAGGTGGTATGTTTCCAAGTGCTGTGAAAGAAAACATCACAGGTTAAAAAACAAACACATTGATTTGGAAGCTTGAGGGAAAAAATCCTCAGGTTGTATTATGAATTCAGTTCAATCCCAATGAAACTCATAAAAGGAAATTAATGTAAATATTAACAAACCTGTGGTAATAAACATAACATTATGTTAGAGTGGGAAAACTCCCAAAAGATTGATGGAACTGGATTGAAAGTTTAGGAATGAGCCCAGGCATATGTGAAGCATTTCTTAAATGTAGCTATAAACTTTAAAAGGAACAAAATTATGTCAATATCTAATGCTAATAACTTAAAAATCAAACTAGATTAAGGGAATAAGTACACAAATGAAATTATCAATGTTAGAGAAAGAACAGGAAAGTATGTTTATGATTGTATGGTATGTATAGTCTTAAAGCAAATTTATAAATGCATCAAAAATAAAATGCAAAATTCTTTTTATATTCAACAACTTTATATTTAGCAATTTATATTAAATTGCTAAACTTCTGAATAATACAAAAGAACACACAAAAACCTATAAAAGATAATGATACCTAGGGAAAATATAATGCAACATACTAAGGATAAATGAACAATATTCAGAACTGATAAATAATCAATAATGATAAGTAAGAAAAAGACAAATGGTCCAATTGAAAAATAGGCAAAAAATATGAACTGATTCAAGATTACTTCTGGTAATCAAGGAAATATAACCAACAAAGATAACATTTATTTACTGCCTTAGACCACATTTTATGTTTGATAAATTTTCCCTATTTCTTTACAATGTAATATTTATTGAAGTTAAAAACAGTGTTAGAAGTTTAGGCATACATATGCAAAAACTTGCTAAGAAAATTACTTTAGAAAATTTTGTGATAATGTAATATCATGTTAACATCTGTGTAAAACCTTTCTTGAGTGTGATATGGATACGTAAGAATATAGTCTAAATTGTGATCCGGAAGAGTAGAGCCTGAGACGGCAATTCCTTTTCAATCTTGGGAAAGTGCTCTCAGGAAAAGGGGGCAGTAGAGAGACATATTAAGAGCATAAGAAGCACAAATTGCATTAGAGTGGGTCCCACTTTGATGTCATTTGTGTCCCTACTATTGCCCAAATGAACACTGTATCCTCTCCCTGCACGCCCCGCTGGGGCTGCCACAGCTGCCTTTGGTCAAGGGCAATTCTCCCGAGAAAGGGGAGGCTCTTAGTAACTGTCAGTGAACTCTAACAGCGGTAGCTAACGGGGTGAGTGAGAACAGCAGCTGTACCTGTTGCGTACTCACACAGACCACCCCACACACATGCACACAGCTGTGCACAAGCCCACACATAAGAGCACATATGTGAAGGAGCAAAGGACACAAGTGATTCATACAAAGCTGGAAAAATGATTATTTATAGGAACAGGATGAAAATGGAGGATGCCATCAAGGTGGTCTTTAGTTTTATATTTTATAGCCTTATAATCACATTCTATGTTTCTCAGAAAAATAAGCTTTTTAAAAACAAACTTTTACTTTCCTCTATAGAGAAGGGCTCCATTTTCCTACTCCATCATCTTCTAGTTTGTGTTTGTGTATTATTATAAATAAAATGCCGGTGAGCTTTATTTTTGGTATTTCATAGTTCAAGAGACTTACAGAGCACACTGAGGCAGATGTAACATTGATTTTATATTTAATAACAATATGACCATTCAAGGTCTAATTTTTGAAATACGTGAAATATACACATATTTACTGAAATGAAGATCCAGTATCTACCCTGTAATTTTTCCAATACTCCATAATGTTTATCAGAGGTTCTTCTAAATGACTTGTTAAAGATACCAAGTCACCATTTATCAGTATTTTTTTTGCTAAAAGAGGGAGGAGAACACTGTTAACATTCTTCTGTACTTTCCGAGGTATATGTGTGTGTGTGTGTGTGTGTGAGTTGTGAAAATATATTGCTCTACACCTTTATTTGGTTAGTCTGTTCATGTTCTAATAGCCAATGTTATTATTTGTTTATAAAGGGCCCATCTTAAATTATCTACGTAAACATTGGCTGTAATCTAATATGGTCCTATGGTTTCAAATGCCAATATAGACCAATGAGCCCGCTTGGAGACTTTACGTTAAATTTCCTAGTTGAAATTTTTACCTAGTTGTCTTCAATTAGCATCACAAACTAAAGAGAAACTGTTCACTCTCTCTTTTTAAACATATCATGAGCTGGGCATGGAGAGGTTTGCATGAGACTGGAAATGTCTCCTAACGTGAGACTGAGACTGTTCAAAGGTTTAAGGTGAGGCGGCCACTGGTGCAGAGGAAGAAGTCAAGGGAATTCCTGGAGGCAAGTGGAGCAAATAGAGTCCTGGGAGTTAGTTAGAGCACAGCTTTCATATTTAGGCGATGTTGACCAGTGGCAGGACAAGGAGTCTCTTTAGTCGCTTGCGGCCTTGTTAATTTCAAGCCTCTATGAAAAAGAACCCTTGATTCCACTTCCACCCTCCCTTCCTGCTCATCTGCTTCTTATCCCAGCTCAAGAAGTCAGTATTTATTCTGTTGCCTCTGGCAAACATCTGAGCAGTTCTCGATTCCCTTCTTTTCATCATTACCCCACAGTACATTAATCAGCAAATCCTCTTGATTATAATACTTAAATATTTTCTTAACTAATTTTCCTCTATTTCTGTTAATGCTTCCCTCATTCAAATAAAAAAAAACTTTCTCATGGATTATTTTAACAATGAAATTACTCTCTTTTTTGTTTTATCTTTCTTTTTTCTTTCCCTTCTTTTTCTCCTTCCTCTTCTCCTCTCTTACACAGAATTCTCCTCCCATTGCACAGAATAGCTAATGAGATCTTCTAAAATATAAGTCAGAACACATGATTTTACTGGCTACAAACCAGAGATGCATTTAGAATAAAGATACACTTATTTACCTGTGGATCCCTGAAGTCCTAAGGACTCTTTCTTACTATTTTCCAACCTCAATTTATATATTCCTCCTTTCTCACCATACAGTTTGTGCTGGTTCCTCCATTCATGCCAACCCAAACCATTATGAGGCCTTTGGTCATTTAGGTCTTTTTCTGGATACTAGCTATAGATATTCTCTGATCCTTCATTTAATGTAATTACTCAGTTCATTTCTATCATATTTCTTTATTTTTATTCTTTCTATCATATTTGTTACCTCTGCTACTTTTCTTGTTTGCTTATTTATTTGTTTATTAATTTTGGTGCCAGGGATCGAACTCATGACCTAGTGCTTGCCAGGCAGGCACTTACACTGCTGAGCTAAATCTCCAGCCCTTGTTTGTTTATTGTTTCATTCAAATTTAAACCCTCCAAAAGTAGAGACTTATTCACCTCATATTCTGAGGATAATGGTAGGATAGTTTCTGTTACATAAAAAGTTATCAGTACCCATTAGTTGAATGAGGAACCATAATGGGTGCATGATAAATATAAGAATGGATGCCACTACCTATGGAACTTCTGAGCTGTTTGCGGTCCAAACAAATGACATCGCATAACCAAATAGTAAGATATATGTGGTATTGACCATAAGTGAGTTAAAAGTTCAGAGAAGACTGTGGGAAATGCAAGAGACCTAAGTGCTGGGCTTCTGGTCCAGTATTTGCATACAAGCCCTGTATGCAAATATTTTAGCTGAATGTATAGAATTTCCATTACCATTTCTGTGGTTATAGCAGGAGCTAAATGATGTGAAAGCTGTTTGGTGTTAGTTTATGTACTAACCACTTGTCTAGTCAACATTTTTCCCCCAGTGGCTTCTCATTCTGTACATTTCAACAAAAATATTTTGAGTAGATTTTAAGTCTTACTCAAACTAAGTAAAGAATTAGACAAGTTTGCTCCTGTTAAACAAGATGCATATGTGAGATGACTTAAAGGTTTTTTTACATTAATTCATAGGCAGTAATTAAAAGACATAGTGAAAATTAATGATAGCAACACACCAACAGATATTTGAATAGTTTTATTTTCTCAGTTGATATATTTTTATTGGAATTGGGTGTTTTTTTTGTCTTTTCTTGAGAATGAACTCTTTTTGGAATATTATTAATTTAATAGACATGAGATTCAAGACTTGGCAGCAGCAGCATTAGCTAAGTAATATTACTTTTGTCATTTGTTCATAAGAATCTCCTGCATTCTCTTCTCAGGAATATCTTGCTATATCACTGCAGACATAACAGTAAACATATTCTTAAGCAAATACTTCTTGAGTTTAAAATAAATATTTTAATTTGATAGTTTCCATTTGCAGTGTAAGGAAAAAAGGCTTAGGAATATATGCCGAGGAGAAACAAGAGAGCAAGGGAGTCCCTGCAGGGGAAGCTTAGTGTTCTCCACCATCTGTTTTCTTGGAGCAACCCTAACACGGTTAAGACTTCGGAATTTACTGCCTTTGCTTTTCAAATAAATGACTTGGGGTGTGAAAAGCAGCACATCCGCCCTGTGGTTGAGAGCTGTTTTCTGAGTAGTTTAGCTTTGAACTTCTCTGCAGTGCTGGGCTGGTGGTACCCCCCTGACCTGTCTTGGAGATTCCTTTCTAACTAACTCAGTTACTTTCTGTTTACTGAAAGACCCCAAGATGACAGAGAAAGACTGTTGGTTTCTTTATTTTCTGACTTTAGACTGGAGCAGTCACATCTTCAAAACATGTATTTCTACATGTATGAATAGATACATCCTATTTCATCAGGGAAGTAACATCCCATAGTATTTCAGCCATTAACTAGTATAATGCAACCTCAAATAATAGACCCTCTATAACCCAAATCTTTATTCTAGTATCCCCCTCCACTGCTAGTTCAAGTTTTAGGGGAAGAGAAAAATAGCAACTGTTTGGGGGAATATATTTAGTTACACTTAAAATATTCTATTATGATATACTTCCACAAAGCATAATAATTAGTTTTTAAAAATATGGCTACAAACCTAGTTCCCATTATCTATAATAAAGTGGTAATGTGATTGTTTCCCCCTATCCTTCAAGGTTCTAAATAAGTGAACACACACATAAGGATTGTACGTAGAAGGAAATCAAAGTGTTACTTTATCAATATTAACAAAAGATCTACAACCTCTAAAATAATTGTCTTTTAGTAAACAAGTAGGGGCTTTAAAAACTGACCTATAATATAATATAATATAATATAATATAATATAATATAATAATATAATGTAATATAATAAACTCCTTTCTTTCATACAAATTGAAGAAAGCAGGACTGTAATGCAAACAACCTGATTCACACACTCAGCTACCAGATGGAAGCGATGACCATCTCTTATCACTGCTGCTTCTAATCAGGAATGGCCCTAACTAGGTATGCTGAAACCAAAAGAGGATTACCAACCCCTGGGCAGAAAAGGAGTCCCCAGCAAATGGACAACAACCTAACCCCTCTAGGAGAATATGCGGCAATAAATATTAAGCTTTGACTGATTAGCCTAGATAAGACTCTGGTTTTAGGGGCGAGAAGCATTGAACACAAAATGTTACCAGTTGCAGAATGAGGAGATGGATTACCGTTTATAACTGCCCAGTATCAGCTCTGTACAACTTTAAGTTGTGAAGAGCTCCGTGTAGATAGAATACGATGTCAAGATGTCCCAGGACAACAACAGAGAGACTCGTACTGATTTCTTAGGACATGCATGAGAAACCAACTAGTTGTGTTACCCTGGCTGAGTCATTGAATCCCTACTAGCCTCATTTGCTTTGGTAGGAGACTACTATTTATCTACTCAATAATAGGTCTCCTCTGTTTCCTTTGCAATATACCCTATATTGACAAGATAGAATCTGTATTCAGATTAAAACAAACAAACAAACAAACAAATATTTCCCAACCTGCCCCCTAGTTGGAAGTGGCACATGGGGTATTTCTTTAAATGAAAGTAACTCTGCTGAGAGCTATACCTTTCTTTTCTTTTTTTTTTTCTCTTCTTAGACCAGAGGAAGACTGTGTTAGCCAGAACTGCAACTGAAAGTTTACCTTGAGGTCATCTTGGGGATGGAAGGCACCCACTAAAGGTGATGAAGCAGAGAGGCAGAAGGAGTGTGATGATGACAAAGCCACCATAGCAGCCTTGGCTTTTAGGCTTCCTTTTTGCATGAGCTAAAAATAAATTCTATTTTGATAAAGCTGCTCTTGCTCGAGTGTTCTTGGATATGTACCAAACCAAACTGATAAGTAATTCAAGTGTAATAATATTTACTTGTGCAAGTGAAGAGGAGTAAGAGAGAACTCATTGAAGAACACTTCGCAAATAATGTCATATTGATGCCATGATTTTGTGAGAATCTGAGCTCAAGCATTGTTGTTTTGATGGAGTTATAAAAAAAAAAAACAAGCGTGTATTGTTCATGGTGTTGCTCTTTTTCTCCCATCCATTTTGTCCCAGGCCTCAACTTCCTGCGGGTCTGAGAAGGTCATTTGCTGAGGATGGCTCTGTCTGGCCCAGCAGCATTCTCTGCAGAATCAGCCATGTCAGCCTTAGCAGGAGCTGGAAAAAGTGTAAGAATTGCCCTGAGAACAGTGTAATTTCTTTCTCTAAGGTTTCACTGGATGACTCTCCTTGAATAAAGAGCTAAAGTTGGTCCTATCTCCATGTGCTGATATGTACAGAGCTGGCTAAGCCATTTCCTTTTCCCTTCAATTGGCTCTAAGCAATGTAAAATAAGGCTAGCTGAGGTGCTGATGCGTGATCTTTGAAGCTAGGTGACAGTTGCTGTTTCCCTGCCCTGTGACTCTCATCAAAACATGGCTGAGCCTGGCGGGTGGATATTACAAAGATAGTATGCATGCATCTTTTTCCATTTAATTTAATATTTTAATGTTGTTTTAATGTTCCTGGAACAAACAGAAGAAGAAAAAATTTGATCAAACATTCTTACATTTTTACTTAAAATTAAATAGGCAGGATAGATGTATGGATGGACAGGGGGTCTCTACACATCTCATATTACCTGTGATTCTTTGGTAAGCTGTGTAAGTGGCCCTCTACTGGTTTTTTGTTCAGGTCAGGGCAGAAACATTTGCATAAGTTGAATTATTTTATTTTATTTGTGCATTTCAGGCAAAATAAGTGATTCTTTAAGGAAAGATAGAAAAAATCACTCTGACTTGCTATAGATATTTTTATAGCACAGTAAGGCTTATTTCTCATTCTTTTTAAAATTAGTACATATTTACAATACACAATGTTAACATCCCTAGTGTGGATTTGGTACATAGACATAAAATACCTTAATTCCTTTTTTTATCCCCTTTCCTTCCTTTTTAAATCTCCTTTCCTTCTTCCTCTCTTCTTTTTCTTCTATCTCTTGATTCCCTTTGCCTTTGAAAAGAACATCATCTCATTGCTATAGACATTTTTAAAGGTTGAAACAAAAAAAATAAAATATGACTGTGAAGCTGGTATTGAAAAACTTCCATTTTCTTGATGATTTGATAATGGTTTCTGAAGATATATGATTTAGAGGTTATTTATTTTCAAACTGCACACTTTATGTAGGGAACAAGTCAAAGTTTTGTTTTTTACAGACGTTTTCTTCCTTAATCTGGTATTCAAGTTGGCCTACTGGTTTATCTGCATATTTACAAATTTCTCAAAGTTTTATCATAGACTATTGGAATAAACAGCTTATAGACCTAAAAACTGCATAGAACTGGTTCCAGAAATTTGCAGTAAGAAGAAATTACAGTAAAGGAGTTACTTGGTAGTATGTTTGTCCAAGGTTAGTTATTAAAGCTACATGTCACACCATGTCATTGTCTTTCCATCATTTTTTTCCTATGGATCATTTTTAGGTACATAAAGCAATTTTTTTCCCCAGAAAGAAGTTATAAGAACACTTTTTGGATGGGCAAGGGAGGCTTAGCATGAACTTTAGTTCTGGCTTATCAGTGTTTCTTGGTAACCTGAAATCATTAAACTATTCTGGCTTTAAATGTTCTAGTTATAAAATGGAAATAAAATAGCTATGCCTGTACTTATCACTCCACTGAGACTTCAAAGCACAGAATAAATTGTGCTTATCTCCAGAAGTGACTTTATGGAAATCAGAGGACCAATTGCAGGGAAAAAAAATCTGAATTTATATCTCACTCCATGCATTCATCAAATAAAGTACATATGAATCAGTATTTAAATATATGAGATGAAATTATAAATTGTCAGAAGATAAAATATTTCTATAATATTGGAGTGGCCATTGGATTTTTAATATTCATCTTTACTTATCTTATTTCAAATGTACTTATGAAGCATTCTGAGTAAAAAAGTTATCTTGCAATCATTACCTTACAGTAAATAATTAATGAGTCAGTTCCCTTTGTCCCAGGTCATATCCATGAGATGATATAAAATTAAGATTGAATGCCCTACAAGTATAGATGGATTTTCCTCAGGCAATGGACCAAGAGAGAAACAACAGTGGATTTCTTCCAATTTTATATGGGAAAGTGAGAGAGAGAGAGAGAGAGAGAGAGAGAGAGAGAGAGAGAGAGAGAGAGAGAATGTCAACTAATTCTCTCTTCTTCTAAAAAAAGAGCAAGAGAGATCAGAACAAACAAATAAATAAACCAAAAATCTTTTACTCCTTAGGAAAGGTATGGAAAGGATTCCGGTTTCTCCCCATAGATTTTCCAGCATAGCTATATCTTTCTAAGGGCCAGAGAACCTTGGTTGTCTCCAGCTTTTATCTTGTAATGATGTGTCCAAAATCTGGATATCATTTTGTTTAAGTATAAATACCAAGAGAGGCACAGCATCCACATTCCTTAGACCTTGAGGCTTAATTTAGAAACCTAGTCCATTCTGTGACCATTTGGTCTTCTTGGATTAGAGCAATTAACTAGAAAAAATGGCTACAAATTGAATTTTCATGGTGTGCACAGAATAACAACCTTCTAAAGGAAGTGAAACACTTCCCATGTTTATATTATATGAAGTACATCTTCATGTCTCAGAACATGAGAACAGTGAAAACCTGTTTTAGTTACTTTACTCTTGTTGCCAAGACAAAATATTCAACACCCAAAATTTAAAAAGGAAAAGTTTATTTAGCTCACTGTTTGTAGAAGTCTCAGTTCATAATCAGGGTGGTAGAAAACAGCAAAAGCAACAGGAGCCAAAAAGGGGAGAGCAAGCTTTTTTTTCTCTCTCTGATATTATAAGAAAAATACCACCTAAACTCAGGGCAGGTGTAGCACTTACACCATCTCAATGCCATCCTCTTGCATAGGATAAGGATATTTACAAAGTAAGCACCCTGGCCCCCTTCTAAGTGGCTTAAACTTCTAAACTTCTCAAGTTGACACAGGTGCCAACCATAACAATCTACCCTTTGTCAACTTGGCAACTAGACACATTTTTTTAAATCCAGGTTCCAGATATAAAGACATGCTTATTCTTATCATTTCACAACTTGAACGTTATAACAGAGATTTAACAATCCTTGAGAACCACTATTGGGTCTGTCAACATTATGTTACATTAGAACTATAACATGACACCACTGGCCTCCCAAATACTCATGCATGTCCTTTTTTGCAAAAGGCATTTAGTCCATCTGCAAGAGTGGCCAAAGTTCTAACAGTTTCATCATTGCTGAAAAGTCCAAGTCCCAAGTCCTCTCGAAGATGTAAGGCAAACCCTTAGTTGCAAGCCCCTGGACAAATAAAAAATTAAACACTTCCAGCATTCAATGGCACAAGATACAAACAGGGGGACACAAGGGACTGGGACCAAAGCAAGTCCAACTTTCAGCAGGTCAAACGTTACTTCTGTAGCTGCATGTCCAGCATCTGAAGCAATCTGTGGCAAATTGTGAGCACCAAAGGGCTTGAGTGGTCCCACCCCTGTGGCACTTCTGATGGTTATACTTCCCATAGCTTCTCTCTTAGTTCTTCTTTATTCCTTCCTTTCAGCTTTCCTTAGATAATCCTTGTCCCAAATTTCTGTGATCTCCACTGTACTTTTGGCTTCACACACTCAGGGGCACACTGACTGACCTCCCAGGCCTTCTGAAATTGAGGTGGACTCCTTAACTCCATGTCTTGCATTCTGAATGCACCTAAAATCAACACCACATGGATTATGCCAAGTCCTGATGCCAGCTGGAGCAGTAGCCAGGTTTTCTTCTCTCTCTGGAGGAGTTGAATTTCTGGATCACTGGAAACTCCAAATCCAGTTTGGAAGAACAAATTTTCTATATTGCCACCATTCTGGAACATGGTGCTCTGCAGATTTCTCTTCAAAGGGAAGTCTTTCGCTTTCACAGTTTTGAGACTGCAAAAGGTGATTTTTGTTGCTTTTTGTGATATCTAAATGTTGTTATAGCCTTTATGTTCTCCTATTCCTTCTTAGCAAAAGATATCCTTAGCTATGTCTGCAGTCCACAGTTTTAATGGAGTTTCCTTTCTGGCCAAACTCACAATGTTTTTAAATCATTCTTCTTGGCTCTTTGCTTTTGATTCACAACATAAATCTGGCTAAAATCTCCCAACAATAACCATGCCACCTCCTCAACATTGGATTGCCTTGACATTTCTTTTGCCAGATTAAGTAGTCCACTGCCCTTAATCTCAGTCCCCTCAGGTAAAGTCTCTGGACACAAGCAAAATGCAGATAAATTATTTGCCAAGTCATAACACATGTTATCTAGATTCCAACAACCAACACAATCCTTCTTCCCAACAGAAATCTCCCAAGTCTTGTATTTACCAGTTTTCTGGTCTTCTGAGCTCTGACCAGAAACTCCCATACAGAACAACCTGTGGTGTTCCAGAGCTATTCTTTCAGGCAACCTTTCCAGACTCTTGCCACAAACCATTCCCCAAAGCTCTTGAACCATATGGTTAGGTAAAGTCACAGCAACAACCCTATTTCTCTTATACCAAATTCTGTTTTGGTTATTTTTCTCTCATTGCTGAGACAAATTACCCACCACCCCAAATTAAGGAAGGAAAGGTTTATTTAGCTACAGTTTGTGGAGGTTTCAATCCATAATCAACTGGCTCCAAGGCAGAGTGGCATGGTGAGGCGCAACAGTTTGAGGGGGAAGAAGACAGCAAAGCAATGAGAGCAAAAGTCAGGAGAACAAGCCTCTTTTACCCCCTTGTATTGTATACAGGCTACTCATTTCTGGTGGGTGTAGCACTCACACCATCTCCAAGCCCTTCTCTTGCACAGGCCCTGGTTATTTATAAAGTGAGGACCTTAGCCTCCTCATGAATCACTTAGTTAAACTCTAAACTTCACAAGGTGACACAATGAACAACATCCTACACAGTGGTAAGGCCATGTCCTCTAAACCCCAGGATGTGGAACTGCCGAGTTATTCTATTAAGCTCTGAGACTTCTCAAATTGACACAATGTGTCAACCATTACTGGACTAACGTGAAATTTTACTTCATCATGGTAGAGAACCTCTTTTAAACAGAACAGAGACTAAAAATCCTAATAATTGAAAAATTTGACTAGTAATAGTTTTTTTATTTAAAGAGAAAAAACATGTAAAAGATAGAGATAATACAGAATTTCAGAAAAAAGATAAGCAGTAAGAAACCACTAGTTGATAAATTACATATTGTCCTCTTAGAAACAATTGTTCAAGTTATAAAATTAAAGCATACAAAGTAGATGTTCAAACAGTGAGACTGTAAACAGCTACACATGCATGAGTCTCTACATGTATTTCTATCCTTTCTGTATTAGAGGGAAAAACAAAACATATCAAGACAAAACAAAACAAATACCTATAAAAATATGAAACCAAAAAGTTGTATAAAACCACAGAACAAGGTGATCTACAATGATTACTGTGTTGTCTCTTATTATCTTCCATAGAATTGTCTATATCATCAGGCATAATTGAATGTAGCAGTACAAATGAATATAGTAGTACATAACAATATTAGTAAAAATAAAACATTTTAGATAGTATAAAACTTCAAAGGCAGGTAATAATCAAACCAGAGTGGATAGTCTAGTGAATCTTGTCATCTTTAGTGTAGTTGCCTATACTCTCAGACTTGATACTATCAATCATAATCATAATTGAATAAAATCTATCAATACAAAACAATGATCTAACAAACCAAACTCAATTACAATCAGTCCTGGTAAAACTGTAGGTTTTACAGAGCTTTAGATTAAGTTAATAGGAAATGAAGGATGATTACTGTACTATATCCTGTTATTTTTGCGATAACTGTCTGTGCCTTCAAATCTAGTACAAGTAGAATGACTGGAACAGAATATAATACTTCTAAGCAGAGTGCTGTGAGTAATGTGGGTTTTAAGTCCTGGTACACTATTAAAAATATAGTGTATCAAGGCCATCTGTGTTAGAGATTATAGCCAAGTTTCTCTGCCTTATTTCTGCTATGCTATTTTTCTGCCATTGTTTGTCTACTTTTCTCCTTCATTCTACTGCCTGCCCCATTCATTGAGGCCTTCCTGCCACTGTTCCTAAAATCCTGGTATTTTTTTTCTCTCTCTCTAGAATGTCCTTCAGTATTCTCTGTAGGGTTGGATTGGTGGTCACATATTCCCCCAGTTCCTCTTTGTCATGGAAGCATCTTGTTTCTCCATTAATTTCTAGTGACAGTTTTGCAGGGTACATCAATCTGGGCTGGAGGTTATTTTCTTTCAGGGCTTGGAAAACTTTGCTCCAAGCTCTTCTTGATCTGATGGTCTGTGTCAAGATGTCTGCCATGAATTTGATGGGCTTTCCTTTATAGGTAATGTGTTTCTTTTCTCTGATGGCTTTTAATTTTTATATTGAATTTCTGGTATCTTGATTATTATATGTCTTGGTGTAGCTCTGTTTTGGTTGTAGGTGGCTGGAGTTCTGTATGCCTCACATAGCCGAATGTCATCTTCTTTTCCTATCCTTGGGAAGTTTTTCTTAATTATTTCTGTGAATAATTTTTTAATTATTAATTAAAAAATTAATTAATAATTATTTCTTTGTAATTCACCTGTTTGTATCCCTGCTTCTTTGTTCACATTTCTTATTCTTAAATTATAGATTCTCTTATCATTTTCTAGCCTTTGTATTGTTACTGCCTATTTCCTTGTTATTTTTAAGAGATCTTTCCTTTCATGATCACACATTGCAAACTTTTCTTCAAGTTTTGATAGTCTATCCTTAATTTATCTTAAGGAGTTTTGCCAGCTTTCAATGGAGTTTTTAATTTCCTGGTAGTCTCTTTAAATCTGCTTCATATATTCTGTATTTTCTTTATATTCTTTATCGAATGTTTCTCTCCTTTTATTGTGTTCCTCCCTTCTTCCGTCTATGTCTTCCTGAGAGATGCTTAGCATTTCTTGTATTTATCTACTTATATCTTGCTTTACCTGATTTAATATTTCAGTTTTGTGCTCATCTACAAGGTCGTGAAGATATTCTTAATGTCCATTGAAGCCATGTCTGATGTTGCATGTTTTCTGCCTTCTGTCTCTTTTGTTTTTCTCTCTCCTGGATCAGTGTTCTCAGAGTTTTGGGCTGGGGGCCTCTTCCTGTTTCTCTCTCTTGTCATGGTTTTGGTTTCTTCCATACAGGTATATTGTGGAAGTCCCAGTCCCTTTCCCTGTTGGCCACAGTTCTTCTGAAACACACTAGAGAGAGATTTCTGCCCCTTCCTGTTTGCTCTTGTCACTGAGGTGTAAGCAGAGGCTGTGTATGCTGGCCCTTCCCCACCGGGCCAGTCAAACTTCAGGGGCCTTCACCAGGTTAGTGTGTGCTTGGCATAGGGAATCAGTTTGGGACGGCTTATTGGGTCCCATGCAAGGGCAGGACCCAGGCCAACCAAATCCCATGAATCTGCTGTGGGGAAGGAGCAACCAACTGAAGTCACCACTGCTCCCAGTTCAGGCTTCTCCTGCCTGATTCCAACATGTCACCCATCTGGTCGTGCCCTTCCTGTGTGTGGGGGGGTCTTTTTCCCAGCACTGGAAAAATGTGGATTAATGAAGGTCCCTTCACTGGCTCCATTCTCCATTGGGCTCATCAACCCCTGACTTCAGCACAACTGTGGCTCCTGTGAGTGGCGGCAGGAAGGAGTTTGGGTGGCTCTGCCAGCTGGCACGAATTCAGGTGGCTTGGCGGGTTGCAATAGAAATTGCAGTGTCCGGTAATTTTAGCTGTTCCAATTGTAGCCCTGAGACTGCATGTTTGATGAGCTTTTCTCATTTTAATTTCTTCCTGTGTCAAGATTATCCATCTCCCTCTGTCTGGATCTCTCAAGAATGTTTTATTCTGGCATATGAGTTGTTTCTCTTGGGAGGCTTTGTATTTTGTTGCTCACCGATCAGCCATCTTTAGCTCCTCCCCTTGATTAATAATAGTTTTAAAAATCATTATATTCAAAATTATATAGAAAACAAACAAACTAGAAAAAATTCCATATATTTTCAGCATATAAAGAGCCACTATACTCTAATGCCTAAAAAGGCAAACAAAGAAAGAGTTTTAAAAATTGTGCAAAGGACATGAATCTTCAAGAAAAAAGAACTCACCACACACCTACAGAAAGACCCACTAATAATCACATAAATACAAATGAAGACAATATGTGGCATCATTGTCAACAAACAAGCAAAATGAAGGAAAACAGTGTCTGAAAACATCAAGTTGTGGTGAATAAGCCCTTTCCTACCTCACCAGACAGCCTGCTATGTTTCTTCAGATTTCTTTGGCATCCTGTATTGTGATAGGCAGAATAATAAACCCAAAGGTGTCCATATCCTAATCCTTGGAACCAATGATTCTTGTCTTGCTATAAGATTAAGGGGAATTATGCATACAGATAGGACTGAGATTTCAGCTAGCTGACTTTAAGAGAAAACAGACTCTAGATTAGCCAGATGTACTCACCATAATCAGAATGGTCTTTAAAAGTAGAAGAGGAAAGCAGAAGAAGAGAAGGACCTGACCTGTGGTCAGAAGGTGAGAAGATGAAGGAAGTTGTCCTGAGCCAAGGAAGGCAGAAGGTTGGCAAAAGCTGGAAAAACTGGAAAAGCTCAACAAAAATATTCTCCCCCGAGACCTTGAGAAAGAGATGCAATATTGCTGATACAGTGCTTTTATCCCAGTGAAACTGGGGTCAAACTTCTTGCCTACAGAACTGCAAGATAATCACTTTGTGGTTTTTAAAGCCACTGCATTTGTGGTAATTTATTTCAGCAATGAGGAAACTAATCCTTAGGCTATAAATGACCCTTTAAAAGTGTGCAGGGTTTGAGATAGCCATCTATCAGCCATTATTACAATTTCTTTCTAGCATACACATTCAACCCTCTTGTCTCACTCTCTCCCCTATCATTGTCACTGAGAAAACCAGAGACTCAGGAATATTCTACTCTCCTGGGGCTTGTCTTTAATACAATCAAACATTGCTGGAAAAAGGTGACCAGTCTGACTTGGTTTACTTGAAGTCCAAGATCAGATCACTAATATTAAAACAGATTTTAGTGTTATATGGTAGTGATACTGTTTTTCTAGTCCCTTAAGTCCTTGACTTCCTAGAAAACCAGTGTATACTTTTCCCTACCTTTTCTTAACTCCAAGACTTCCTCCTTGAGCCCTGCTTTCTAATGTGGGCATCTTTGTGTAGGGACAGCTAGCTCCTAGGAAGGGACAAGATAGGCTTTATTAAAAATTAATATGGAATCTTACTAAAAGCAGCTTCTGCCTGTACCAGTAGACTTTCCAGTTAGAGGATTGAGAAAGACAAAAGAATGAAGAATTACACCCAGAAGCACCAGGTAACATAGTTACCATAAGAATTTATCAGAAAGAATTCACAAAGCAAGGAGGAAGCCAAAAACATAAAAGACCAGGGAAACCAGCCTCCTCACTCACCTCCAGTAAAATTCAACAGAGATAAGGGGTAGCCATCTAAGGGATTCTTATTTAATATGTAAAGCACATACACCTACATATATACACATGCATTTTCTTCCCATTTTAGCATCATAATATATTATTGCACCAGATACATGCACACTTATCTATCATAAAGGGACAGGAAGACATCAAACCACCAGAAAGAATGTAGACAGAGGTGCTCTAGGTTATGATCATTGGCCAGAGAGCCAGTCAGATGGTGACAACTTCCAGGTGCCCACATGAGGGATGGGAGAAATCACTAGTTCTAAATAAAAGGGACCTGAGGTCAAAATCCTTGTTGGTTCCCAATGTAGAAAGCCAAAGTGATCCTTTGAAAATGTAAGAGAAAGTTTTACTTCTCAAACCCATGATAAATAACTGTTTAAAAAACCTCCATTCCCTCATGAATTGATGCACATGTGACAGGGAACCAGAAAAAAACACAGGCAGATTGCCTATCAACTGTGGAATGGATAAGAAAGATACTGTATTTTTATACAAAGGAAAGCTACTCAGCTATAAAGAAGGGTAATCTCAAAGCTCTTGTAGGTACATGGATGCAACTTGAGATCATGCTCATGGGTGAAATAATTTGGACTCACAAAGGTGAACATCGTGTTGTCTCCCTCCTATAAAAAACTGAAGGAGTTAGTGGGATCCAAAATGTACAATAGATATAGAGAAAGTGAAAGGAGAAGCAGCAGCTAAAAATGAACAACTGAGATGGAAAAAGGAGAGAAGAAAAAAAAGAATGGAAAAATATATATGATATACTACTAATCTCTATTAGCCTAGCAAAAGGAACAGTTTGTGCATTCTTTGATCATTTTTTTGTATATCTGATAATCAAAACAGCTTTGAAAACAATGATATGCAATGCATTAACCATTGTTAATCCTCTAATATTCTGTTTTGAAGTTCTGTATCATAGTTTTTATCCTTTTTTCTTTTTTCATTTTAAAATTAGGAAAACGTGCCACTTAACTTTTTTATTATTACATGTTTGTGATGCACAGTGGTCCATACACACGTCTCTGCTCAGGGCTTTTTGCTTGACCTTTCCTTTTCCCTTCTCTCGCCCCCTATCCCTACATCACCTTTCTATATGAAAATTGTCTACTTTCTTGTTTCCTACCATCTTTTATTTTGGTCTTTAAATTATTTACACTTTATATTTCTAAGAGAAATCATGTGGTATCAAACCTTCTGTGCCTGATTTATTATTATGGTGCATTCATTTTCCTGGAAATGGCTCAAGTTTATAAATTTATTCTTCTTTATGCCTGAGTGGTATTTCATTGTGTGTGTGTGTATATATATATATATATATATATATATATATATATATATATATATCTCACATTTTCTTTATTCATTCATCTGTTGATAGACATGTAGGCCATTTATAAGATTTAGCTATTGCGAGTTGCACTGCTATAAACATGCCATTTTTAGTTATCACAGTTATTTATTTTTTGTTTTTTATTTTTTTGATACCAGGAATCAAACTCAGGACCTTGTGCTTGTCAGGTAGGCACTATGCCACTGAGCTCAATCCCTGGCCCTTAGTTATCACCTTTAAAAGGAAGAAAATAAGAAAAGAGATATAGATTTCTACAACAAGTTCTAAAGGCTTATTTTTGAATTTTGGACTTGGTTTTTTTTTTTTTTAGGGACTTATAACAAACTGCTTGCAGGCTGAGATAGATTTACAGGTCACACTCTGGGAAGCACAAGGATGCATGTTTTCTGTTTCCTGCTCAGGCCTTCTGGGGGCTTCCCTGTGCTGCTCAGTAGCAGACAAGGCTTGTGGCGATGGGAACTCCTTCCATGCTCTGGGCTTTCCTCTGCTCTTAGAATTCTTCTCTGGTACATTGACCCCATACACACCAGCCTCCTGCTCCTCCCTGACCAGGTCATTTATCTTTATACCCTCCAGCTTTGTTCTTGCAGTGTCCTCTGCCTGGAATGTGTTTTCCTGGAAAAGTCACAATTCTTGCCTTCTCCTTCTTTAGTTCACTGCTTAAATGCCTTTTCCCATTCCTGCCCTCCCTCCATACTTAGTTTAAAAATAGCTATCTTCAGCCTCCCAAAATATTTTACTCATTTATTATTTCCCATGTTAGAATGTAAGTTCTATAAAACTGGAAAATCCTCTATTTTGTGCACTGCTGTTTTCCTAGTAACTAGAATAGACCCTGGCATGTAGTAGATGATAAAAACATTTCTTGAATGAATAATTGAATGATTCCAACATTTAAGAATGTAGAATAATCAGATATATGTTAAAAGTTAGATGTACTAAAAAGTTCATAGTAATCTAAAAATATAGTCTATCAAAAATGATATATTTTAGGAAAAGAAAAACTTGTATAGATATTTTAACACTAAATTTATTAAGTGATCATGAGATTAATACAAGCTACCTTTGACTTCTGCAATTGTAAAAGATGTCAAAGTGGTGGTCATTATATTCCAGACATTTATTAGCATGGCAAACTTGCTGCTTGGGTAACTTGGTCATTTTCAACTTCTCTAAGGGTCAGCGGTGTAGTCAGTTTTCTATGATCTAAGACATCCTCTAGGATCTCCTATATGAGGTTAATACCATCTGTGGAAACAAAATCATGCTCTTTTTCTTTTCCTGAAGTGTGGGTATATGTATTTTTGGCAGATTCTGTATTTTTTCAAGCATCATTAGTGAGAAGCAGTTACAAAAATCATAAGCTCCCTCTTTACCCATTAATACGATATTGATTAAATGGATTTTCTAAATACCTATCACTTTACCTGCATAGCTCTATTTGCATTGAAAACCCCTTTGCCCCTCTATGGAAATTGCTATATTGCAACAGTTAATTGGAGTAAAGGTGGAAATTCAGCAATGAGTCTCTTCCCTGTGACTATCATCACTGTGCCTCCAAATTATACTCAGTACAGTTAGAGCAACATTTCTTTTTGTGTAGAGAATGCTACACAGCAGTGGCAGAACATTAAATGGAACCAAGGTAGAAAATAGTTTGGAAGTATAGACGTCTTCAGTCTTTTTGAGTCTCTGGTTCCAGTTTTTCTTCAAGTTCTGCTATATCCTTGACATTGCCTCATGCATACGACCTTATGTTTCATAATCTGACTTGTCTCTTCTCTTATAAACTTCTGTTTGCCCTTGATTCTGCCCCTAAAAACCAGATGCACATACAAGAACACAAGATGGACACTAGAAAGGAAGATGCATAGCAATAGGTATTGATGCAGGAAATCTCCACAACAGATTCCTGAGTGGGAAAACATGACCCTACTTTGTAAAACAGTACATGTGGTGGTAAGATTTCTGAGGTCTCTTTTTTTCCTTTTTGAATTTTTTGAACTTTCTGTAATTGAAAATATAAAGATAATAAATCTTTGCAAATACAAAAATAAGCATAATTTTCCCTTATGTAATTTATTGTCCTGATATTTTCATTCAAAATGCTTTATGCATAGGAAAGAAAATATGCAAAAAATTTCGTGGGACTTGTCCCATTTACCTTTTGGCTTGCTTTAATACATTTGATATCTACCATATCTCCCCAAGTACAACATAATTTACAAATGAAAAATTTGAAAAGCAATTAGAATATATATCCTTTGAAATGTTCTTTTTTCATTTCTTTTTGAGCTTTTTAAAGCAGAAGATGGATGAGACATTCTTATAATTAAAAAGATAAACTTTTTTTCATATTTTGTGTTGAGTATCATGTAGAAGAAACACCAATGAATATCTACTGTGTGAGAAAGGATGCTAGTTTTGTAAAGAATCGAAAGTATAGTCTTGTCCCAAAGAAATCTAAAAACCACATCACTTTTCACACAAAAATTCTTGAGACTATAATCACCTATGCAAGACAGTTAATGCCAAATAAAGATAAATATCAGATCTTTAGAAGACAGAAACAGCAGTTCTGCTAGGAATGGTCAGAAAAGCTTTATGGAAAAGATTTGATTCAGGCATGATAGAGAATAAAGGGCACTGCAGGTTGGTGCACATGGGTGCATATGGAGTATTTGAATCAACACAGACAAGCACGTGAGTGTGGTATGGTTGTGTGTATAGTATGGAATACTTCAGGGGCAGTATGTAAGCCACTCCAAATGGAGCTGAGGATTTTTGGTTAGAATATAGTAGGGCATTTATGATAAGATTTTAATCCCATTAATCAAAAACTGCACATGGTAGTGTTTGGTGTACATACCTGTATTAGATGTTTTCTTTTGCTGTGACAAAATATGCAAACTTCAGCTTACAGGTGGAGAGGCTTAATTTGGCTCATAGTTTCAGAGAATTCCAAGATCAGGTGGCTCCAAGAAAGAAACATCATGGCAGAAGAATGTGGCAAAACAAAGCTACTCATTTTATGGTGGTCAGGAACCAGAGTAAGGAAACAGTGCCAGAGAGGAAAGGACCAGGGACCACGTGTAGTGCCCAGGTTCACACTTCATAATCCACCCAGATATGCATAGAAATATGCTCTACCCATCTTCCAGGCAGTTCTCAAATGAAATGAGTCGACAGTTAAGCTTCACTGTCACAGTATCAATCCAATTAGTGGTTGACTGGAGTGTTTTGAGAAGGATCATGAGTCATTGCTTGGAAAATGGCATCATAATCAGTGAGGGATGCCAATTCTGAGCATGTGAAATAGACGCATCAGATTTACTAGGGTGTTCTGGACTTTACTGAAGATGGTGGGAAGCCCAGAGTTTGCTTTGTTAAATTTTCATTTTGTCCAATCCTCTTAATTTTTAATTCATGCCCACCAAGCAAACTTTGAGTTCAGTGCAAGTCTGCTTACATAGGAAGGTGCTCACAATTTCCTTTTTGCATTCTCTATGTGCCTAAAATAAATTTATAATTTCCCTACATATTTATTGTTATACAATGTGTTGCTGAAACCAGTCAGCCAGCCCTCTTGACTTGGAATTCTCATGAAAATTCAATAATGAGGCTTCTGATTATTCCTATGCAGTCTGACTACACGTAACAATGTGCTGATCATACTAAATGAGTATTTATGACATGAAAGAGTGGTGCTTCTCCTAAGCATACACATTCATATTCTGATGTTTTCTGTGGACATGTGTGTGTGTTTCAGTGAGCAGGAGGGAATTGGATATAACTAGATTAGATCATGTTTCCAGTATTTCAGAGTGAAAGGCAGGATCCAGGAACTTCCCCTTAGTTAATACTAAAATCTGTGCTAATTCCGTAAGATTAAGCATTCCATAATGATCTTAACAACGAGTTCTGGCTTTATTAGTGACCATTTACATAGTTTATCATGCAATATTGGGAGTATGCAAAAATGCAGTTAAATAGTACATCAGTATTCTAATAGAGAAATGGATATAACACTAGATACACAAATGTATAAGAAATTATAAGATTGGCTTATCATGGTCAGCCACAGAGTAGGACAAGGAAGTGTGCAGAAGGTGTCTGCACACTGGAGACTGAAAGTTTCAGTCCAAGTTCTGGAGCTCAGTGCAGTGTTTGTTGCAAGTCCCTATCAGGAGGCCAATGGGTCTACCATGCAAGGTTGAAAAATCTACACTATAAGGTTGAAGGATCTGATGCAGAAGCCAAAGAACCTTCACTAGAAGCCAGGAGATGATGTCCAAGCTGAAGAATGGAGTTTCTCCAAAGAACAGAAGCAAATCCATCCTTCCTCACCTCCCCTTTATACTGTCCTAGGGTGGGTTCTCTACATCCTAAGCTGTAGAATTGTTAAGCTTCTAAACTTTTTGAGTTAACACAGTCAATCAACCATTACATGTAATAATATATACCAGTGACCCTTAAAAATAGCACCTTGAAATGCATTGTTTATTTTGTATACTTCTCTGTTCTTGCCTCTCCCCACAGGCAAGCAGTAGCCTATAAGTTGTGCTATCATTTTCTTATATCTTTCCATTGATTGCTATAGCATACATGTATACACAACCATGTTATTTTGCTTGTGTTGAGATACAGTAAAATGATGAAGTTATACTCTTTGTATACTTTTGCAAGCAGATTTTCCAATATATTACTTTTCTAAGACAGATTTGCATTTGTGTAACTCCATGTTTTTACCATCACATGATACATCATTTTGTGTCTGTACTACCCTTCATTTTCTACTCTACCGAAGAACATTCAAATTAGTTGAGGTTTTTACATTAGAAAAGTATTCCAAGAGGCATTTTTGTACTTTTGTCTACAATACCTGTTCAAGAGTTCCTTTAACTTATCTATCCAGTAGTGAAATTGCCTGGCCAAGGAGTATATGGATATCAACGTTTATGAGACATAGAAAAATGATTTTGCAAAACTGATACTATCATTTTGTTGTCCCATCATAATTTAAGAGAATTTTTGGCCCTTTAACATTTTTGTACAGTAATATCACAGTAGCTTTTGGGGGAACAAAAATCTGATATTTATATGCAGGATGAATTTGAAGGTATGGAGACTTAAATTGGAAAGTCCAATAAGGAGCTTATCAAAATAATTCAAATTGGAATTAGGATTCCAATGTAGAGAGTAAGCAATAGGTGTGGTTGGCCAATTATTTTGGTTATTCTATTTAATTATTAAGGAAGTTAGAGTGTTGTCTCAGTCAAAATGACTTATATAAGTATAGCTGACTGCCTCTGTTTTTGGTTCTACATGTAAGAATCCATCCAATTTTGCATGAGAGATGTTCTGAGAAAAAAAATTGCATCTGTACTGAACATGTATAGAATTTTTCCCACTTCATTATTTCCTAATGGTATGACAACTATTTGCATTGACAACTATTTACCTTGTATTAAGTCTTATAAGTAATACCTAGAGATGATTTAAAATATACAAAGACTGCGTAGCTTATATACAAATGTTATGCCATTTTTATATAAGAGACTTGAACACTGAACATTCTCAGATTTTGGCATTGGGGGAGATCTGGAACCATTTTTTCAAGGATAAGAAGGGTCAAGTGTAATAAAAATGCACTGAGATCCAATAAGACTATAAAGATGAAACACAAACTGTCTCTTTTCAGAATCTCGCAATTAGAGGAAAAACAATCAAGTTAATGACAGCCACAGTGCAGTCAGCATGTGATAGGACTGAGCAGAATGGCAATGCAAAGTGCAGAGAAGGACATATGACCCAGTCTGGTGGAGAAGAAGGATGCAGGAGCGGTTGTCTAAGGTCCCAGTTTTGAGGAGCAGCAGTTATATAGAAGCAATAGTAGAAGGGGTCTTTCAAGACCAAGAGTATGAACCATGGAAAGGCATGGATGAGCAGGGAGTCTGTTGCATTTGAGAAACCATGTTTGCTTTTTTGTGGCCAATGTTTAGTTAGGGGTCAGAGAACCAATATGGGATCGGGAGAATATTTTGCCAGCACTCTTTGGGGGGTGTTCAGAGGTCCATGAGATGCTTGGATGTGGGTAAAGACAACCCTAGAAACCCAGGCCAAGAGACAGTTGCCATCAAGACTGAGGGTAAAACAGAAATTGGTGAATGAACTTGCAAAGGCAAAAAATTTAAATAACCTGAATATGCATAAGGTCACACCACTGATATGACATGGCTTGAAAAGGTATGAAGCCAAAATTTCTCCAGGTTTTGCTAAATGATGTCAGAAAAAACATTAATTATGACATGTTCAAATCTACATGCTTAACTGACCAAATTCCTTCAAACAAGTCTGGAGTCTCTGCAAGGTTTCCTCCCAACCAGTCTTTTGGGAATTCTCAAGAGTATGCAGAGAGATAGGTAAATCTACTCATCTGTGAACTACTATCTTTCTGACAAACATCTGCCAGGTGTCATTTTAGGAGATGCCCCTTTCTGCTAGGGTCACACATTCTGTGAGTCTCTGCCAGGTACCACTGCTGAGTCCTGGGGACTGACTTGGGAGTGGGCACAGGAATCTCTAGTTTTGCTAGTTTTCTTGCTAGATGTAAAACTTTATCACCTGAGGTGCAAGGTACTTCTGTTTAAACTCCAACTCTCACAAAACTGCTTTTTGAAATAGTCCTTGCCATTTTGGTTTTGAGTTCCTTTCTCCAAAACTCAGGCCTGATCTGTGAGATAGAATGGAATAAAATGCCCTACCTTTCTCTGTCAGAATTCTCAGTTGCAACTGATTGAGATCTAGTATGAGCAGGACAGGAATTTTTTAAAGCTCATAAGATTTCCCAGGAGTCCAGAAGCCAGGCTGGAAGTTCCCCAGTTAGGATCAACACACAGAATCATACTTGAAAACAGAGAGCTGTTCTTGTGACACCAGCTCTGTTGCTCTATGTTCAGCCTCAGATCTGGGGCTGGCTTCTGGTAAGACCATGACTATTCCTCCCTCTGGAAACTAGATTTACCTGCTGCCATTTTTAACCAGAGTGGATTTTAGCTGGTGCTTGTTTCTTTGCAACATGTGCTGCTAATTCAAATCCTTGCTCAGGTACGTGTGACACAATCCAGAGTCCTGGCTACCAAGAATGCAGGGAATTCTCCAAATGCAGGAAGGGTGTTCAGTTGTGTTGAGAAGCCCAGTAAAGTGACATGTCCGGTTGGTCACTACTACTCTCAGATTTTCTTTGTCCCTTTCTTTCCTATCCCTCATGCCTACTATGACCAGAGAGTCTCCTGTCTGTTCTTTCATTAAAATTAAAGGCTTTCTTAAAACTGAATTCTATGTGGTCTGTCAACAACAATTCACCAAACATGACCAGACATGACTGAACCCTCATTAGAAACACCTAGGCCAAAACTGAAACTCTATTAAGGGATAGACACCTCAAACTAGAATCCATTAAACCACAGTGGAAGAGGAACGAACCCAGACCTAAGAAGGAGCCTGTGCTAGATGTAAAACTTTATCACCTGAGGTGCAAGGTACTTCTGTTTAAACTCCAACTCTCACAAAACTGCTTTTTGAAATAGTTAGGGGTCAGAGAACCAATATGGGATCAGGAGAATATTTTCATATGTCTTCATCATATGAAAGTAGGTCTTAATTTTTGCTTCCACAAATCTGGAAGGCTATTGTGTTAAGCCTGCTTTTTTGTCCCAATGATCAAAACCCCAAGGAAAACAACTTAGAAAGGAAAAATTTATTCTGGCTTTTTATTTCAAGGTTTCAGTTCATAGTCAGTTGGGTCCTTTGCTTTTTGATCTGTGGTGAGGCAAAATCATCATGGTGGAATGGTGTGGTGGTGAAACATTGCTCATCTGACGTAGACAGAAAGCAGAGAATAAGAGGGAGAGCAGACAGGAGGAGCCAGGGACAAAATATAGTCCCCAAGTTTATGCCCCTATCGTCCACTCCTTTAATTAGGCCTTGCCTTTTAAGTTTTCATTATCTCCCAATAATGGCATCAAATCATCGTTTCATCAATCGGTCAATCCTCTGTTGAGTTAGAGCCCTCATGATTCAAGTACTTCACAAAAGCCTCATCTCTGAACACAGGAAACTGTTCGCTATACATCATAATAGTCATAGTATTTTTTTTCCTTTTTCTTTTGCCTGTTATTCAATACTGGACCTAACTATTGAATATATGTAAGCATTGTTAGTAAATAAATGAAACCAAAGTCCTCTCCGCCAGTTGCTTATATACTAGAGGAAAAAGCAGAGGATGAACAGGGGGACAAATGCTAAAAAATATAATCTCAGATAGGGATTAGTACAGTAAGGAATGTAAAAGAGGCCCAAAGGATGCAGAGTGACTGCACTAGTGCTCATTTGTTTTGCATGGTCTGGGAATGTGATATTTGAGCAGAAGAATAAATGATGAGACAGCAGGAGTAATAAGAGATTTGGGATCAGAGACAGGCCTGAGACAAAAATCACACACAACTTTGGGGTGAGAGGAGGAGCGCAGTGGTGTGATTGAGAGTCTGAAAATGAAATGAGAAGGATAAACAGGGCTTCCCATAAGGAGGGTCTCCGGGGCCATATCAGGTGTCTGGTGTTTATTCTCAGCACAAGAAGAAACAGTCTAAAATGATCAATGATATGACTAAATCAACATTTTCAAAAATTCTTCATGGTTGTTATGGCTTGTGTTTAGATGTCTCCTCAAAGCCTCATTCAGTCATAGGGGGTGGAGAGCTTTTAAGAGGTGGCTGACTCTAGAGTGTGTGATACTGGGATTAAGGGTGTGTGATTAGTAAATAACTCCACCTGTTGGTTTGGCATGGTTCTGGCTAGGATTACGGTGTGAGTGCTATATCTACCTTAGGGCAGGTAGCTTACATATAAAATAAGGGGCAGAAACTCTTGTCTTTCCTTCTTATTGTTTTTGATGTCTTCCACAGCCATGAACTGTTGCCCCTCTGCCTTGTACCATGCTACCTTGAAGCCAGATGATTATGGACTGAAACTTCTACAAACTGGTAGCTAAAGAAATCTTCCCTCTCTTAACTCTGGATGTTGGGTATTTTGGCTCAGCAATGAGTAAAGTAAGACAATGGTTATGTGAGGCTACAATGGAGATGATAAAGCCACTTACTAGGCTTTGCTATAATCTAGGTGGAGAAATGATTCAGTCTAAGGTGTAGGGAGAGGAAATGGTGAGATCAGACCAAGTTTGAGATGTTTTCTCGAAAGCTAGACCTAGAAGGACTGGCTTGATGCTTTGTGAAAATGAGAGATAGAAAAAATGTACCATTAATTTCTAAAAAAATTCTACTTGGGGTTGATTATGGATTACAAAAATGGCTACAATGATACTTCCCATTGCATTTGCTTTTCTAGAATCTTGCTACTCCCTCCATGAGGAGGTGAAGCCTGTACCAATAGGCTTTTGCTCTACCCTTGACTGCCAGCCTTTGGTAGAAATGATGCACATCACACCTGAAGGCAGGCCATCGAACATGGTGCTGCTTCTGCCTGTGGCAGCAGTCTCATACTAGCAACCCAGATCCCATGCTGGGGAGATCTACCTTTTCAACAGGTAGATGAGGAGGAAATAGAGCCTCAAGCCAATCCAGCAACTGGCATCAGCTTGACAATGAATGAGCTTCTTGGAAGTATGACCTCTCAGGAAGGCCTGGATTCTCAGTACCAGAGTTATCTAAGTCTACACAATCGTCTAGAACTATTATAGTACCTTCACCAGGATATAAATGGCTCTGGCTCAGGCTCCATTTTGTATGATTCACAGCATCTTTCTTTCTTTCTTTCTTTCTTTCTTTCTTTCTTTCTTTCTTTCTTTCTTCCTTTCTTCCTTCCTTCCTTCCTTCCTTCCTTCCTTCCTTCCTTCCTTCCTTCCTTCCTTTTCTTTCTTCCTGTATTTATACATTTATGTAGTTATTTTCTCATCAGACAGTACACCTTTGATAACGAATATGAATGTCATTGAACGCATCCACATCTGTTCCTATTCCTCTGCTGTCCTCTAGGGGCCATTAGCTGCATTGCCCATTTATGTCTGTTACCTCTCAGAAAGAACAAAGAACCAAACCAAAACAAACAAACAAACAAATAAAAAATAGCATTTGTTGCTTGCAAGGAACTATTCTAAACTCATACAATTTTTTTCCTTATTCTGAAATTCCATGAGGTAGGTACTACTACTTACCTTCTTTAAAGATGAGTTAAGAAATAAAGAATCAGGTAACTTGTCCAAACAAGGGCTTACCATGGGGAAAGCTGGAATTTGAACTCAGGCAAAGTCTTATTTATTTGTCCCTCCTTCAGTAGGACAAAATAGGTCTGTTAGACATTTATGTGATACTTGTTTATTTCCTAACTTTTAAAAATAAGTTTGCTTTTCAACTTGGTTTTTGTCTTTTATCTGAATTATGGCTTTAGCTGCCTCACTAGTCTCCCCACAGGTCTTTCTAATCTGTCCTCTACACTGTAAGCAGGATGATCATTTTTGTGAAAAGTGAAGTGAATGAATGAGCTAAACAATACTTTATCTCTTTGCCTCTTCACTATACAGAAAAAAAATATAACCAATCTTATCAAAGAAGTAGATTAGTCAGCTAAACAAATGGAACTCAAGTATCCTTGCCATTAAAATACAGCCACAATTTATAACACAGCCTTCTGATATGTGGTTGTAATGCTTCATAGGCTGTGTTTAGCTCTGAGTAACATTAGACTTTCTCTTACTTACTGCATTAACCCTGCAAGGAATAAAACCCATCTTTATTTTATGAAAGAAAAAGTTCTACTCTACAAAACAATGCTGTGCTTTAAAGATACCCCCAAAATAAGATGGAATGTTGGAGCTCTTATTTTGAGCAGAGTTGTAACTCCTAAAATAAAATATTTTTCAAAATATAGATGAGATATGTAGAAGCTTATGTTTTATATAAAACACATAAAAGGCTTTCAAGTTACATAGGGGACAATAAAAGGGGAGGGTTATGTGTTTATGTTCCTACAAAAACATCTGGGAAACCTCTGGGGCTTAGCTTCAAAAACATTCTTGCAAAGTTTGTATGCACTGTAAGTTAGGGTGGCATGGTCAATGATAAAAGATGGGGAAAGGAAACCAATCCTAAACTCAATCAATCTCTCTAATAGGTTCTATTTTTCCCAAGTTCTTTTTTCCTTTCCTTTTACTTTTCTTCTCTCTCTCTCTCTCTCTCTCTCTCTCTCTCTCTCTCTCTCTCTCTCTCTCCTCCCCCCCTGTAGACAATCTAGTTTCCTGTGGCACATAAAGAAAATAACAACAAAAAATGTCAAGGTTCACACAAAGCCACTGTTGATGGCCTTCCCCAGGAGGAATTGGAGAATGACTGAGCTTACCAGCCTGATACATTCAACCCTACTCCTCTTGGTTTTCTACTTCATGTTGAGCAGTAAGAGATGATACTGAAGTCTCAATCTCCTTGCCCATTGAACAGGAGTAGGAGAGGGTGTGCAAATACAAGCTATGCACCTGCCTCCTTCTCAGATGATAGCAAAAAAGAGTCCTATGATGTAGCAAGAAAGTCAGTACATTTTCTGAGACCAAATCTGTACTAGTAAAGAAAGTGATATGAAAAATAAAAATATTTCCTAAGCTCCCATGTTTTTAATCTTGATGGCTGAGAGCAAAGTCATTGTTCTCACCTTTGGTGTGAACCAAGATCACTGGGGGACATTATTTTAGATGTAGATTCTCTTATGACTAAATGGACTTGCCTGTGTCTACTTTTATTGTTTTAAGAGGCCTCCAGGATGATTCTGATGTAAGTAGCTTTGATTCAAGAAGTGCTGACCTAAACAGTTTCTGGAGAAATTGTATTTAACTATTAACATTATTTCCTATATTAATATTTTTATATTGGTTATTTGATTTGCAAGACTTTTTGAAAAATATCATAGATTTGAGATCTGTGGAAGAAACAAACTACTATGATCATCTTGGTCCTGAAGACTGACCTATTTCCAGATCCATCTGCTCTGACAGACATAAGAGATTTATTCTTTTTTGTGCTATAATATACTCTGAATGCATTCACCTGCCCTGCCATTTCCCTCTTTTCACTTTCTCCTGTGAACTTTAAAAGCCTGTAGTTATAAATCTCATGTCTCTTAGACTGATGCCATGGCTCATTCCTGACTGCCTTCCAACACTGGGGAGAAAAAGCGATATCTTTGACAGTATAATTAGTGTCATCTCTGACAGTCTTTCCCCATTGTGTCATCTGCAAGGAACTAACTCAGAAAGGGAAAAATACACTTGTTATGGGTTTAATGATACATGAAGCATATCCTGAAATTCTCAAAAAAATTTGAGGTATGAGAGAGCTGAAGACAAGGTCATTGCCTTATGAATGTAGTGCTATGAGAAATTTTCTAAGGAAGTCTTAGAAACAACTGTTTCAGCATTCTACTACATTTATAAATCTATAGCTCATCAGTGAAAAAGATGTTCTGAAATCCAGATGTGAAGATGGACTGGTGTGGAATGGAAGGGTATCACTAAAGATAATACTTTTCCACCTGTTTGTCCTGTTCTCTCAGTTCCTACCCTTCGCTTTATTTCTGGGGTACACAGCATAGGTTTCCAAGACACCTAGAGTGATTCAGAGACATTCTTTCATTAAGAGACCACTGAGGCTTATGAACTCATTGGGAACCTTTGTGAGGGAAGCCCAGTTTTAGTTACCAGCCTGACTAGCTAGATCTATTCATTAATGCCAACAAACAGTGAACTATAGCATACAATGATGTTCTAACTGCTTTAAAATCAAGTTCGTCTTAAATTTTATTTCATCTGATCAAGCTTGGCAGTTTCCCCTTTTAGTGCATACTTGCATAAGAAATCTTACCTCAGGACTGGATAATTGATCCAGAAATATCCAACCCATTTAGAGTTTTGCCTCAGATTTCTAGACTTGTACAGTTTATGATTCTATTTTTGGTCCCAACCTACCTAACTGGAAGGTGAAGTACAGAAATGGCATCAGCATTCAGTTCAAAAATCCCTCTTCTGAGAACACGAGGAAGGTCCAAATAATGAAGACTCTAAGCCCATAGAACTTACATTACTCAGATCTTAGAGTCCAGACACATTAATTTAAAAATGCTTGTTTAATATATTCCATATAATATGCATCAAAAATAACTGTGCTTAATTTTAAATATTTAGAACAATGATACGGTTATACTATGTTTTTAAAAAGATACAGTTTCTGTCTTCTCACCTCTGAGTTTCTTCTGAAGGAACAATTTTGTTGCAAGTCAGAATAGACGACCCTAGAGTAGGATAACCATATAGACATGGATATAAAGGTAGCTTCTGTTGGCTATTTAAGCAACTGACTCTTGTTTTCTCTAGGACCTGTCTTTGTTAAACGTGGCTCAACATACCAGCCTTAATGTATTCATCTATAAAACAGAAATAGCTATGCCTGCTTTGAAGAGTCATTGTGAAATTAGAAATTATTAGCTCTGATAAATGGAAATGTAGACAGGGTACCAAATCCCCTTCACCTTAGTGTGGATCTTCCAGAAGCAGAAACTGGCAAGGAGATTCAGATTAAATGACTTGTTGAGGGGGCGCTCTTCAGAAAATCCTGTCACAGAGACAAAAAGTCAAAACAAAAGAGGGCTAATTGCTGATCAAGTAGATGGTCTTAGGGAAAGTCCAGTCCTGGCCTGATCAGGGGCTCTTGGGAGCATAAATGGTACTGGAGGGTCATGACGATTTGAGGCACAGTGGTATTTTATGCTCCATTAGCTACTGTGAAGCGTAGTGACTGATGAGAGGATAATCTCACAAGCTCGTCTGAGTGGGTTGGTTCTTGTCAGCTAAGATCCCCTTTCAGACATTGTTAACCTCTGCTCTGAATATAAAAATTCTAAACCTTAAGGCAGTATCTCTGAAGACTCCATTCTGTACTGAGGAATTCCTACTTCGGCGCTTGGTTTGAAAGCAACTTAGCCTGTGCGTTAGAGTATTAATCATGGAAAGGAAGCGGTGTGCTTTAAGATTCCAGCGTGGTGCATACAGTGGTGCTACTGTAGTAGGAACTCTGCAGATGGTAACTTTTTAAATCTTTTGCCCTTAAAACTACCTCTTATTTTATAGAATTGTTGGGAAAATATTCTCTTTCCATATCATGTCCGAAGTGAATAAAATACCAAAGAATGTGATCAAAGCACTGGCGTGGATTATCTGGTTAAGAAACACTGCTGTACTATCTGCAGCCCTCCCTTTCCCTTTGCTGACTTTGACCTGGGATCACTCATGGCATTTGGGTTTTTATTTTTTTAGAGTGTAGAAGAACTTATTTCATTCAGTCAATTATCTGGATATTATTATTAACTTTAATCACCGTAAATATTAAGGCCTAAATTTGAGTGAATATAATTGGAGAAAATAATCAAATTTTTTCAACAATATTTTATTTTATCCCTGATTCTCCTAATGCATTTATCATGGACACTATCACCCAATTTAGTACTTAGACATCTGCTTTTTTTTTTTTTTTTTTTCTACTTTTGGGAAAAAGCCTACGGGTAAGAATTTTCTTTTGTATAATACAAAATTTTCTTTTGTATTCCTCCACTCTTCCTAGGCATCCTGGTTTACTCCCCATTTCTCTACCAGGAGCAAAGAAATTTCTCAGTCAATACTTAGTATCCTGATCAAGTAGAATAGTGTGGAAACTAAGCCAACCATGAATTAACTAAAAATAATCCCTTAAAAGAGAAAGTAGGAGAGGAATTTCTTCTAGAATTTTGTGCTGGGAATTTACCAATACTACTAACATTTTAAATTTTTCAGCCTAATAATTCTTCTTATATAATGTGCTCTTTAATAAATGGAACCAAGCCAGTTGTCCATAAAAAAGACATTAGTTACATAATGAATAATTTGCTACATTTAAAGATGATTAAATGAGATTATCTATCTATCTATCTATCTATCTATCTATATCTTTATATATACATATACACATTAAGGCTAAGATAAAACAAATTTTGTGAGTATAAGCATGTTAGTAGGCCCACATACATCTTAAGTTGGTTTCAAATTTTTATGCTTAGCTGGCACAGAGATTAAAACTTGTTTTTCTCTGAAGATATCAACAAATAGCTTGGATCCCTCCAACACAAACAGTAAATTGAACATTTTAATTTTGTCACATATCAAGTTACCATAGACAATAGAGTCTTTTTCCTAACACTGCTGATTTGTCTCTCCTTATAATGGTATCATGCTAATCTGATCAAGGCACCCTTCATAATAGTGGTTTATTTTTAATATTTTTTTTATTTTGTAAACAATTTTAATAGCTATACACCAAGTACTACACTTTCCTTGTGAAATTTTATTTATTTACCCAGTGCCTTTACAGTGGGCTATGTTCTTAACTCTTTATTTTTTATTTTGAGATCCTCTTGCTAAGTTGTTAAATTGCTCAAGCTCGATTCAAATTTGTGACTCTTCTGCCTCAGCCTCCCAGAATGTTGGAAATATAAGTACACACCACCATGCCTGGCTGTATTTTATTCTTTTTTTTTATTTAAAGAGAAAAAAACATGTAAAGGGTAGAGATAATACAGAATTTTTTTAAAAAGATAAACAGTAAGAAATCACTAGCTGATAAATTACATATTGTCCTCTTAGAAATAGTTGTTCAAGGTACAAAACTAAAGCATACAAAGTAGATATTCAAATAGTGAGACTGTAAACAGCTATGCATGCATGCGTCTCTACATGTATTTCTATAAACTTAAAGCTTTAAAATCTTACTGTGATAAAGTAAATAATACTTAAATAAATATTATGTCTGAGGATTTGAAAACTCATTTTTTTTTTAATTTAAAGAGAAACAAAAGCATGTGAAGGGTAGAGGTAATACAGAATTCCAAAAAAAAAAAAAAGATAAACACTAAGAAATCACTAATTGATAAATTACATATTGTCCTCTCAGAAATAGTTGCTCAAGTCAGAAAATTAAAGCATACAAAGTAGGTAGTCAAACAGTGAAAGTGTAAATAGCTATGCATGCATGAATCTCTGCATGTATTTCTATACTTTCTGTATTAGAGGGAAAAACAAAACTTAGCAAGACAAAACAAATCAAATTCCTATAAAAACATGAAACCAAAAAGTTGTATAAAACCATAGTACAAGGTGATCTACAATGATTACTGTGTTGTTCCTTATTATCTTCAATAGAATGTCTACATCATTGGGCACAATTGAATATAGCAGTATAATTGAGAATAGCAGTAAATAATAATATTAGTAAAAATAAAACATTGTAGACAGTATAAAACTTCAAAGGCAGGTAATAATCAAACCAGAGTGGATATTCTAGTGGATCTTGTCATCTTAAGTGCAGTTGCCTGTACTCTCAGACTTGACACTATCAATTATAACAGCTTTGAATAAAATCTATCATTACAAAACCGCAATCCAACAAATCAGATTCAATTATGATCAATCATGATAAAACAGTGTAGATTTTACAGAACTTTAGATTAAGTTAATAGGAAATTAAGGATGATTACTGTACTATAATCCTGTTATTTTTGGGATTACTGTCTGTGCCCTCAAATCTAGTACAGGTAAAATGACTGGAACAGAATATAATACATCTAAGAAGAGTAGTGTGAGTAATGTGTGTTTTAAATCCTGGTGCACTATTAACCATATAGCATATCAAGGCCATCTATGTTAGAGTTTCTAGTTATCCTTCTCTGCCTCATTTCTGCCATGCTATTTTCCTGCCTTTGTTTGTCTACTTTTCTCCTTCATTCTACTGCATGCCCCACTTATTGAGGCCTTTCTGCCACTGTTCTTAAAATCCGGGTATTTTTTTTTCTCTCTCTCTCTAGAATGTCCTTCAGTAAGGTTGGATTGGTGGTCACAAACTCACCCAGTTGCTCTTTGTCATGGAAGCATCTTATTTCTCCATCAACTTCTAGTGGCAATTTTGCAGGGTACATCAATCTGGGCTGGAGGCCACCTTCCTTCAGGACTTAAAAGAGTTCACTCCAAGTTTCTCTTGATCTAATGGTCTGTGTTGAGAAGTCAGTCATGATTCTGATAGGCTTACCTTCATAGGTAATCTGTTTCTTTTATCTGATGGCTTTTAATATTCTTTTTTATATTGAATTTCTGGTATCTTGATTATTATATGTCTTGGTGTAGCTCCGTTTTGGTTGTAGGTGGCTAGAGTTCTGTATGCCTCACATAACCGAATGTCATTTTCTTTTCCCATCCTTGGGAAGTTTTCCTTAATTATTTCCATGAATAGCCTTTGTAATTCGCCTGCATGTATTCCTGCTTCTTCGTTCACATTTCTTATTCTTAAATTGTAGATTCTTTTGTCATCTTCTAGCCTTTGTATTGTTACTGCCTGTTTCCTTGTTATTTTTAAGAGATCTTTCCTTTCATGATCACACATTGCAAACTTGTCTTCAAGTTTTGATAGTCTATCCTTAGTTTCTTTTAAGGAGTTTTGCCAGCTTTCAATGGAGTTTTTAATTTCCTGATAGTCTCTTTGAATCTGCTTCATGTATTCTA